>APFE030699819.1:7634-41671 GCA_000404065.3 Pinus taeda | reverse complement strand
TTTTGGTTTTCATATCAACATCATAAGCATCATTATCCATGATAAATATGAAACCCTAAAAATCTCCCTAGTGATGCCTAAAACCCTAAACCCTCATTGTTCATCCTATCACCTATCCCTACAGCTCTAAACTCTATCCCCTTATCCCTTTATCCCTTAACTCCTATTCCATATCATTTCCATCCCTTTATCTCTCTTCCCCAAGGGCAATTTCTCAAACAAAACAGGCCCTCCCTCTCATTTCCTAATCCCTCATTCATTTTTAACCCATAAAGTCATTTCCCATCCCCTCACTCCTAAAACACTCTCACTCATTCCCATCATACAACCTCTAGCCTTCCAAACATGGACCAAGAAGACCGAGACTATGAGGAGGAGGAAAACACAGGCAGTGACACCTTAGCAAATAGAGCTAGGTAGTAAAGAAAACCACACAAGGGAGGAAGGATTATCAGAGAGGAGCCATCAAACCTTAGGGAATTGCATACCTCTTAGTTGGCTGTCACATGTTTCAGATATCTTGGCTGCTATGAGTTCTGTGAGTAGGTAGAGAGAGTTCAACACCACTCTGAGCTCACTAGACTTTTTGTAGCTCATCTTCAAGACAACAAGGTGACTCTTGCTGGGGTAACATTCACAGTTTTGCCTTCCATCATTACAGATGCCACCACGATTCTGAATGTAGGGGAGAAGTGGTACAAGGCCCAGGACTTGGATGAGCACTATTGTGAGTCTTATATCAAACCCTGATACAGAAATGAGGTGAAGATACTTTTTCCTTTCAGTTTTCTTGAAGAAAAGTATGTCCCCATGATGAAAATCATCATGAAGTACTTCACTTGTGAGGGCATATTTTCTAGGTTGTACACCTATCACATCAGGCTCCTCATGAATTTTACCAAGGTGAGGATGTTAAACCTCCCTTACTTCTTGTTCAGGAATATTGAGAAGATGGCTCATTTTTTCCAGAGAAGCCATACCCTTAGAAAATGAGCGGTCTCTATCACTATTACCTCATCAAGATGATTGTGCTTCATCATCTCAGTCTCCTCAACATCTCTTGGGAGACCTTTATTTCTCATGACATCTTCAGGGGTCCTCAAATTCCTCCACCAGTGTCTCAAGAAGCAGGAGGGCCTTCTAACAGTGATCGAGTGAAAATAGATGAGGAGGCCAAGGAGACTAGAACTACTGAGGTTCCTGTTTACATAACATATCAGAGGGGCACAAGGAGATTATTTGCAACCAATAGGTAGGTTTTTTCTCCACGAGATGTGGAAGGGACCTTGCCTTCTTCATCAACCCATAGGCAAATGCTAGCTCCACAAGATGTGGAAGGGGCATTGCCTTCTTCATCAACACAATAGGTACAGATGCAACAACTGCACAAAGGGAAGGAGAAGATGCCAGAGGAGAGTTTTGATAATGAGGAGGAAAGAGAATTTGACTTGACTGAGCATGATGTGCCAGAGTAGCGTTATACTCATCATGGAGTGGAAATCCTTGACTTAGAGGCTCAGGATGAAGAAAACATAAAAGACATCATCATACAAGAAAAGGAGGCTCAAGTACAAGATTTGATGGACAATTTGGAGAGGGCCATGCATGTCATCACATATTTGGAGAAATAAAACAAGCAATTGAGTGACAAACAAGCCCTCATGGAACTAGAAATGCTCAAGGTAAAACGACAAAATGGCAAAGAGGCACAAGTCGCTTTGACTCCTATTGAGAAAGAGATTGAAGATGATAGAGAGACTTGGATTGAGAGTTTCAACTTGCACCTTGAGAAGCTGCTACAGAAATATAATATAGACAATTATATGTTCAGACACATGGCCTATCATTATAGGACTCGAAACAAGATTTGCAATATGAGGGTCAAGAAGATGAAAGCTAGGCTAAGGCGGGCTTTAAAAGGAAAAAAGGACGAGGATAGGCTTTTGATGCTTGCTGAAGCTTCCTTGGCTCATCAGGACACTTGATTATGATGCTTCTCACCAATTTTGAGCAAGTTTGGATAAATTTTTGTCATTTGCCAATTTTTGAAATTCTACACACAGGAAAACTACCTAAACGCATAGTGCCACCGACGCTGCGATTTTCCTAGGGGAACCCAAATGAGAAATGGTTTGCATTTTTGGATTCATAGAAATGAGGACATGCACCCTAGAGATTTTCAAATTTTTTAGGGCAGAACTGGTCCACCAAAAGGTAAAAAAATACCGTAAAAATGACCTTTCTGACACTTTTTGGACACACAAAAGTAGTCTTGGGAGAATCAAGTTTTGAGGGATCAAATGAGCTTCAAATACAGAAATACCAGCTGTTTTGGAAATTAGACTTGACAATTTTCCCAATGAGCCATCATGAGCTCAATTTGGATGTCCGGAAGGCCTCCAAAAGGGACTTGAAAGTGGCGCTGCACGTTGGGCCAGTGGCGTTGCGCGTAGGGCAGATTTTGCTTAGGATGCCTATTTTTCTAGTTTTTGACTATGTTATTGGATTCTCTCTCATGGAGGTTGTTTCACCTTTGTAAATGATGAATTGGCATGTAACTATGATAAGTAAATAGTAGTAGAGGGTAGATTCATTACCTTAGAAGTCAATTTGAGCTCAAATGAATCAGTTTTTCACTTTTAGAGCAAGTTGTTGAGATGCCTATATTCCTGTTTCTTGTTCAGTATTAGTTAGATTAGCTCCTCATATTAGGGATTCAACCCCTAAAGATGGGAGGAGGTTGAATTCATGTCCATATATTCTTCTTCTTTCTCAATGTAAAGGATTGGACTCAGCTGGATGCTCAGACCTTGATTGTACACCATTTTGTAGCAGTTTAGCAGGACATTACTAAGAATTGCAACTAGTTTTATGGGATCCATGTGGTATGGAGTTTTAGTATAGTTTCTTCTTATGTGATCATATGTTAATGTGTTTTTTATGCTTCTTTAATCATTTCATTTCTTCTAGTTTAATGTTTTCAAGTTGATAGGTTGAACTCATTACATCAATGATCTGCCTTGGGAAACCATTCACCATTTCATGTTTTCTACAGTCTAGGAAGGATCCTTGGTTTTCACATGCTCTTCTTAGCTTCTCACCAGCATAAAACATCCCACCCCATCAATCCCTTAAGTGTTAAAGCCTATTCCTACCTTGCCCCATTGAAAACCCTACAATTCTGACCTAGTTCCCTAGACCTAAACTATCCAGCTCCTCCTCGTCTAGCAAAACCCCCTTCAAAATCCAATCAAAAATTTGTGCTACTATACCTAGCCTAAAATCCTTTCTTTGATCCAATCATATTGGCTGAGATCCTTACAGAGAGATCCCTCTCACGGCCTAGTAGGGCTAGCTACTTGGCTAAGTGTGGTTTATGGTTACCCTGAAATTTCCTTCCTTTAGTGTGAGGTTCAATCTAGGTGATAACATAGTGGCGACCATATTGGGGAAATGAAAGACTAATCACCCTGATAATATCTTACATTTGAATTCTTAAGGTTATGGATTATGAGTTTTAGAATTTACTAGGCTGAATTGGGAAGTTGTAACGCCATATATAAAACTTCGAAATCTGAGGACACTGGCTTCGAGAAAGTACACTAGGGCCAATCCAAATCCAAACCCTGCTGCAGTAGTGGATAATCCTAACTTGATTTCAAGAAGACTCAAAAGACAAGAAATTTCAGTCAGTCCCACACCTTCAATAAAAGTAGATTCTTGCCCTGATGAGTGGTTGTTTTTAGAAGACCTCCCCTTTGATCTGTCATTTCACCTTTCCCTATTCAGAACTAGGTTTGAAAGTGCACTTGACGACATAGTTCTAGATCTAGAGTTTATTGCAGATATCGAAATCTAAAAGGAAAATCGGTGAATTGATGAGTATATCATAAATTCCCCTCAATCATCCCTCACTACTACTAAGATCCCAAAGATTTCTGAACCGGTGTCTACTACCCTCAGTTCATCATTATTCCCTTCAACCTCTAAAGTTCATTCCCAACTCCCATTTATACCTTCACTTCCCTACCAACCTATCATTCCACATCAATCACCTATTACTCCCAGTTCTCCAACAACTACTCCATCAACTCCTAGTAGCCCAATCCTTGCTTTAAATCCACCTCGAGTTATGGCTGTCGGGCATGCACCCCTTGTTTTACCTCAAAATCTTGGTGCCATGCCCACTGATTATCAAACCAAGATACCTTTCTTTGATGCTACTCAAGCCATTACAGCTCAACAACATGTTGATAAAATGAATGATTTCTTTGACCTACATGAAGTAGAGATTGAAGATGTGACAATGAGATTGTTTGTACAAAGCTTTGGAGGTAAAGTTCAAAAATGGTTCAGAGCTTTACAACAACTTCTATCACCACTTTACCAATCCTTCATAAGCAATTACTGGATCAGTGGGAGGTGAAGAAGAATCCACTTCAGATTTTGTCCGAGTATGAGAACATCAAAAGAAATGTCGTTGAAAGTGTGCAAGACTATTGTGTGAGGTTTAATGCAGTATAAAATGCTATTCTTGCCAACATCAAACAATAGAGGGATTGGCCTTGCTCAAGTTTCCAGACAGTTTCGATGCTGATATGGCATATCAGCTGCGGGAACGAGATCCTACCACACTAGAAGACATGCAAAAGAATGTTGTGAGTGTAGAAGCAAACTTGTTGGCCAAAAGAGCAAGAATGAGATCTGAGAAAAGAGTGACCATAAAAGAAGAAGCATCTACCTTACATGTAAAGATGGATACGTTTATTCAAATAGTGGAAAGGATGGTTGACTGGTTAACCATCACAAATAGACCTGAACCACCAATTCAGAATCCAAATTTTAGAGGACAGTAGCAACCCCAATTCTGAATCAAGCAGAGAGAACAAAAGGCACCAAAGCAACTAGCGCAACAACAACAGATCAGAACTCCCTTACAACAAAATTATGTTTAAGGAATGGAAGAAGAAGATGACGAAGATCTGGTAATTGAAACAAATCACTTTTTCACTGCTAATGGTATGCCTATATTTCTAACTGAAGATGAAGAATATGCAAATGTTCCGAAAATAGAAAGGGATGAATATTATATCTTAGCAAATGATGTGGTTTTGGAAGTTGAATCTGATGATTATCAACATGGTTATATGAATGCTTTGATTGCACAACAGAGGTAGTATTATTTAAGGAGTAAAGATGTACTAGTCAATCCCATTCAGAAAAGAAAGGATGTGCAATCCAAGAATGATTCCTCAAACATTTAGAAGAAAGGGAAAGCAATTGTTGATCCAAGTCCTAGCAAGGTGCCATCAACAAGTATCATTGCAAATGAGAAGAACAATTAGCAAAAAGATAGTGCAATGAAAGAGCAAGCAGATAAGAAGGACATTGGTGTCAAAGAGGTAGAAAAAATTTCATCCTTTAATTTAGAAAGTGAAATTGCTAAATTGAAAGTGTCCATTCCTTTGACTAAGCTGGTTAAGAATAGCAATTATAAACATCATGTATCTAGAATATTGCAAATTGATCCTTTGTCAGACATGGTGAATGTCGAAGATGATCACCCTGAACTCATTTTTGGTCCAACCATAGAAGGCCAACCTGAAGATATTGAAGTCCCTGCCTTTTATCTGAGTCTTAGAATGCATGAGTACATTCTCTATAATGTTATGTTAGATTCCGAAGCTTCCCACAATTTGATGCCTAAAGCCATTATGAAAAATTTGGGTCTGGATATCATTCAGAAATATCATGATTTGTACTCCTTTGACTCCGTTAAATTTCATTGCATTGGTCTCATAAAAGATTTGGTTGCTTCTTTAGATCAAATCCTAGCCAAAAATGTTTTGATGGATGTGGTAGTTGTTGATATACCGCCTTGATTTGGTATGCTCTTATCTAGATTGTGGGGTGCTAAACTCAAAGGCACTTTAAAACTTGACTTCTCTTATGCTACCATTCCTGTTTTTGGTCAATTGAGGAAGTTGTACCGGGAAAAGAAAATGAAGTACATGATCACTAGTAAAGAGAAGCCTGTGAATCATCCAATAAATGTTGTACATACTAATTTAGAGTCCTTTGTTTTGCACTCTGATAGTGGATTGAATGATGTAGATATTAAACTTGTAGAAGTAGATGATGTACCAGAAATTTTCAAGAATTTTAGAGCAGTTCTTAATCAAGAGAAAGACAAAATAGCAAGTTCTTCTAAGCAACCTACACAATAGCAAAAGGTCAGCGAAGAGCATAAAATTGAACTAATCATCCAAGGTAAGGTTGAGAAGGAAACATAATTTTAGCATCTAGAATATGAAGCTGGCCTTTGGAGCATGGACTTCAATGGCACTGCGGGTAAGGACAATGCTAGTATTGGAATTTGGATTCGAAGCCCTACTTTCTAGCCTGCCAAAGTCCCAAGTAATGTTAGAGTATGTTCTTACAAGTTAGCTTTTGATTGCTCTAATAATGAAGTGAAGTATGAGGCTTTGATTACAAGTCTTAAAATTTTGAAGAAGCTCGATGCGAAAAGGATTTCTGTTTATGGTGATTTAGAGCTGGTGATTAAACAAGTAAAGGGAGAATATCAAGCAAAGCATCTACATATGAGAGCCTACAGAAATGCAGTTTTTGGATATTTTTAGAATGTTTCTAGAATACACCTTGACGGAAGTACCCGGACTCAAAACATCATTGCAGATTCACTCGCCACTGTGGCCAGTAATTTGAAGATTCCCATGAATTCTAGTAACAAATTTGAATTCATGTCAAATATAGGCCTGTTGTTCCTGATAATTTGAGGTATTGGAAACTGTTTTGGGATGATAATGAAATCAATTCCTTTTTGCAGAATGAAGGAAAGTTTAAGAATGCTTCCATTGATGATGATTGTGATTCTGATGAACAAGAGATTGAGGTAAATCAGATGGAGGTTTTACAGCTGAAGGATAATATCATTCCTAGAGGTCTCATACCTTTAGAGGAGCTTTTTTATCAGGATGATGTGGCAAGAAAACTGAGCTTTCTTCCTACAGAAAAAGGAGTTAAAGATGTAAATATTGGAATAGATGACAAGACCAAGCTTGTAAAGTTATCAAAAGAATTGTCTCCCAAAGTAAAGGCTATGTATGTTAGATTACTTTCTGAATTTTCTAATGTTTTTGCATGGGATTATTCAAATTTGAAGGTGTATGACAAGGATATCATTCAGCATACTATTCCTATCAAGCTGGATCAAAAACCTTTTAGGCAGAAGTTGAGAAGAATGGATCCAAAGCTGTTGCCATCCATCGAGAAAGAGGTGAATAGATTGTTTAAAGCTAGCATCATTGTTCCAATTAGATTTTCTAATTGGATTTTAAATTTGGTCCCGGTATGAAAGAAGATTGGAGAAATAAGGTTGTGCATAGATTTCCGGAACCTCAACAAAGTGTCCATAAAGGATAATTATCCTCTTCCTAAGATGGACCATATTCTGCAAAGAGTAGTTGGAGCATCATGGATGTCACTACTTGATGGTTACTCATGCTATAATCAAATCTTGGTGCATGAAATAGACCAAGACAAAACTGCCTTCGCAAAACCTTGGGGAACTTTTCAGTATGCCAAAATGTCATTTGGATTGAAGAATGTCGGAGCCACTTTTCAGTGGATGATGGACATAGATTTTTCTAATGAGAAGGATATCTTCTTAGTTGTTTATTTAGATGATTTGATGGTATTTTTTGGTTCTCATGATGAACATTTGCACCACTTAAGGATTGTCTTTCAGAAATGTAGGAAATTTGGGATTTCTATCAACCCAAAGAAGAGACTTTTTGCCATGGATGAGGGTAAGCTCCTTGATCATATCATTTCTAAAGATAGCATTTGCATTGATCCTTCAAGGGTGGAAGCAATTCATCATATATCCTTTCCACACGACAAAAAGGAGATGTAGGCTTTCAATGGTAAGATGAATTTCTTACACAGATTTACACCAAATTTGGCTGAGCATTTACATGAAATAACTAATATGTTGAAGAAGGAAAACAATGTGAAATGGATTGAGGATGCCATGAAGTCATTAATCTTGGTAAAGTTTTTTTTCACTACAGCCCCAGCCTTAATTAGTCCTAATTATACTCATGATTTATTATATTTTCATTTGCATCTGAGCACACCATGGCTGTGGTGTTAATGCAAAGGTGGAGCAACCCATTGATTTTTTTAGTAGGACTATTCAAGATGTTGCCTTGTGGTATAATATCATTGAAAAGAAAAGTGTTGGCTCTTATAAAAGCATTGAAGGATTTCAGAGTATACATTCTGCATTCACATACTATAGCATATGTTCCTAATGCAACAGTCAGGCATGTTCTCATGCAAACTGATCTGGAGGGCAAAAGAGGTAAGTGGATAGCAACAATGTTGGAGAATGATATTGAGATTAAACCTACCAAACTGATCAAAGGACAAGGCTTGGAAAAATTGATGGTTGAATCAAGTCTGCATGCTCTAGAAATAAATCTCATTGCAGTAATGTCCGAGGACGAAGATGGTTTCTCACTCATTCAAGTATTAGAAATGTTTCTCAAATCACCTTGGTATTCTGACATAGTTTATGTTCTTCAACATCTTTCGCCCCCTCCTGGAATGTCAAGAAGTAAAGGTAGATCACTAAAACTAAAGTTTGCAAAATTCTGCATTTTAAATGGTGCTCTCTATTGGAAAGATCTGGGAGGATTTCTTCTTAATTGTTTGGTTGAAGATGAAGCTCAGTAGGTAATGAATGATTTTCATAGTCATGATTGTGGTGGTCATTTGTTTTGGAAAACAACAGCTAACAAAGTGTTAAGAGAAGGATGTTATTGGCCGACTTTGTTTACAGATTTATATAAGACAGTGCTGGGCTGCCATGAATGCCAAGATTTTCAAGGAAAAAGGAAATTGCTTCCTCTTCCTTTGAATCCAGTTGAAGTAAATGCACCTTTCTAGCAGTGGGGACTTGATTTCATAGGAGAAATCCATCCTACATCATCAGCACAACACAGATGGATTTTGATAGCTACTGATTACTTCACCAAGTGGATTGAGTCCATTCCGAAAAGGCAAGCCACAGACACAGTGATCATCCATTTTTTAGAATCTAATATCTTGTCACATTTTGCTTTCCCTCACAAGATTATAACAAATAATGTAGCATCATTTAAGTCCAAGAAGATGGTCAATTTTTTCAACAAGTACAATATTACATTGAGTCATTCCATGGCATACTACCCTTAGGGCAATGGATTTGCTAAGTCATCAAATAAATCCTTAGTGAACATTATCAAGAAAATGTTGGAGGCAAACAAGAAGAATTGGAATGAAAGTTGGTTAATGCCTTGTGGGACAACAGAGTGAGCAGCAAGAAATCCATAGGTATGTCACCTTTTGAGTTGGTTTAAGGTACTGATACGATATTTCCTACATCACTTGCAGTCCCGGTCATGAGATTATTACAGGAAGCTAGCAGCGAAGAGGATGATATTCAACACAGAATTAATCAAATGATTCACCTTCAGCAAACAAGGGAAGAGGTTTCCAGAAACACTTTCCGATTGCAAGAGAAGATAAAGAAAATTTATGACCACAAAACCAAAGTAGAAAATTTTTAGCTGGAAGATGTACTATTGCGAGGGGATGCACGAAATAAGGAAAAGGGAAAGCATGGTAAGTTTGAAAATTTATGGAAAGGACCATATAAAATCTCAGCTTATCGGGGACAAAATGCATTTTTGTTGAAGGAAATGGATGGTCAGGAATGTTCAGGAGGGCCAGTGAATGGTAGGCTCCTGAAGCACTACTACTTTTTAGGTTGTTCCCTGAAGTTACTTCTCCTTCATTGTATATACCAGTTTTATTTTCATTGCAAGGTTTCAAGTACACTATCATCTGAGCTTGGGGCCTGAAGTGAAGGCTATAAAGTTTGAATGATTAGTGTCAAGTTTGGTTGATTTGGTTTCAAAGTCAAGTTTAGAGTCGGTTTGGTTGTGAGTCAGTTTTTAGTTTGTATTAAGTCTTTTCACACTTTTTTTGTTTTGACCGTATTGCCCAATGGATGAGGCACTTGGTCTATAATGTTCTTGAAACCTCCAAGGAGCTTCCATCCCCAATAAGGCCAATGTTAGTGTCAGTATCTGCATACTTCCATCAGGGATCAAAATTTGCTCTTTGCATTTTCATTTTAGGGGTCCCATACTGAAATTTTACATCATTTCATTAGGTCATGTGAAACTGATCCACTGATGGTTGTCTTCTCTTCAGAAAATCTAAATTTCTCCCTCATAGAGTATACTTGCTAACCCTTCTTTAGGTTATCTTTAGTTATGGTTTCATCATCAATTTACAATCATGCTTTCATTAGGTCATAGGGCATGTTTTCATTAGGTCTTAGGGTTTCATTTCCAAGGTGAAGAGCCTGATTTTAAAATGTAAATAAAGGTCAACAAGGGTATGAGGATGATAAATAAGTCAAACATGATGGCTTGTAGGTCATAGCCATTGAATAATTATCTTTTAACCTAATGTAATTTTCTCCTCAAAAACATGTTTTTGAGGTGAAAACAGAGTATTTTGAGTTTACTTGTATTTCTTATGTAATTTTAAGTCACTATATGTAATAAATGATCCCAGCTACACTAGAGCATCTCTCCTTGCTGCAAGACAAAGAAACACTGCCAAAATCAGTTCAAATTGAGCATTATCCACCTGAAAGGACACAAAGAAGAAAAGGAATTAAAAACAGAGTTTTGAAGAAGGACAAGAAACATTAGAAAGTGGGTTTTTTCAAGTGAAAAATCAAAATCTACTCCTATTTAAGCTCTCACGTTTCATTTTCAAGTTCATTATTCTCATTTGGCAAGTAAGGATTCAAAAAGTGAGAAGAAGAGGCAAGCTTAAGTGAGTTTTGGGTGAAGGAAGGTTGGCATTGCACATTTCAGGCAGGCAGGAGTGGTGTTGCACATTGAGGACTTGGCACTGCATGTTGATGCCCAGCGCTACGTGTCTGGGAAATTTCCCAGTATAATTTTACATTGGCGTTACGCTTCTAGGGTGGTGTTGTGCGTCTATGCACCAGCGCTGCGCGTTGAGCAGAAGGGTCATAAAGCCCTCAAAACTTCAAGAAACCTCCAAATTTCTCTCTCTTACCTTCATTGCAAGTAAGTTGACCTCCCTCACTGTAGTTTTGGTTTGCATATCAACATCATAAACATCATTCTCCATGATAAATATGAAACCCTAGAAATCTCCCTAGTGATGCCTAAAATCCTAAACCCTCATTGTTCATCCTATCACCTATCCCTACAGCTCTAAACTCTATCCCTTTCCCCTCTATCCTTTTATCCCTATTCCATATCATTTCCGTCCATTTATCCCTCTTCCCCAAGGGAAATTTCTCAAACAGAACAAGCCCTCCCTCTCACTTCCTACTCCCTCATTCATTTTTAGGCCATAAAGTCATTTCCCATCCCCTCATTCCTAAAACACTCTCACTCATTCCCTTCATACAACCTCTAGCCTTGCACACATGGACCAAGAAGACTGAGACTATGAGGAGGAGGAAAACATAGATAGTGACACCTCAGCAGATAGAGCTAGGCAGTAGAGAAAACCACACAAGGGAGGTAAGATTATCATAGAAGAGCCATCAAATCTTAGGGAATTGCAGACCTCTCAGTTGGCTGTCACATGTTTTAGATATCTTGGCTGCTATGATTTCTGTGAGTAGGTAGAGAGAGTTCAACACCATCTTGAGCTCACCAAAATTTTTATAGCTCATCTTCATGACAACAGGGTGACTCTTGCTGGGATAACATTCACAGCTTTACCTTCCATCATTGTAGATGCCACCAGGATTTCGAATGTAGGGGAGAAGTGGTACAAGGCCCAGGACCCGGATGAACAATATTATGAGCCTTATATCAAACCTCGGTATAGAAATGAGGTGAAAAGACTTTTTCCTTTTAGATTTCTTGAAGATAAGTATGTCGCCATGATGAAAATCATCATGAAGTACTTCACTTGTGAGGGCAGATTTTCTAGGTTGTACACCTATCACATCAGGCTCCTCATGCATTTTACCAAGGTGAGGATGTTAAACCTCCTTTAATTCTTTTTCGGGAATATTGAGAAGATGGCTCATTTTGTCCAGACAAAGCCATACCCTCAGCAGATGAGCAGTTTCTATCACTATTCCCTGATCAAGATGATTGTGCTTCATCATCTCAATCTCCTCAACATCTCTTGGGAGACATTTATTTCTCATGAAATCTTTAGGGGTCCTCAAATTCCTCCACTAGTGTCTTAAGAAGGGGGGTGACCTTCTAGAAATGCTTGAGTGAAAACAAATGAGGAGGCCAAGGAGACTAGAAGTATTGAGGTTCCTATTTACATAACATATCAGAGGGGCACAAGGAGATTATTTGTAGCCGATAAGCAGGTTTTTTCTCCACGGGATGTGGAAGGGGCCTTTCCTTCTTCATCAGCCCATAGGCAAATGCTAGCTCCATAGGATGTGGAAGGGGCTTTGCCTTCTTCATCAACACAACAAGTACAGGTGCAGCAGCTGCACAAAGGGAAGGAGAAGATGTCGAAGGAGAGTTTTTATGATGAGGAGGAAAATGACTTTGACTTGACTGAGCATGATGAGCAGGAGCATTGTTATACTCATAATGGAGTGGAAATCATTGACTTAGAGGCTCAGGATGAAGAAACCATAAAAGACATCATCATAAAAGAAAAGGAGGCTCAAGTACAAGCTTTGATGGATAATTTGGAGAGGGCCAAGTATGTCATCACATATTTAGAGCAAGAAAACAAGAATTTGAGTGACAAACAAGCCTTGATGGAGCTGGAAATGTTCAAGGAAAAATGACAAAGTGGCAAAGAGGCACAAGTCACTTTGACGCTTATTGAGAAAGAGATTGAAGATGATAGAGAGACTTGGCTTGAGAGAGGCAACTTGCACCTTGAGAATCTGATATAGAAAGCCAATAGAGATAATCAGATGAGCAGACACATGGCATATCATTATAGGACCCGAAACAAGATTTGCAATATGAGGGTCAAGAAGATGAAAGCTAGGCTAAGGCGGGCTTTGAAAGGCAAAAAGGAGGAGGATAGGCTTAGGATGCTTGCTAAAGCTTCCTTGGCTCATCAGGACACTTGATCATGGTGCTTCTCACCAATTTTGGGCAAGTTTGGAGAATTTTTTGTCATTTGACAATTTTTGAAATTATACACATCGGAAAACTGCCTAAACGCGCAGCGCCACTGGCAATGCGCTTTTCCTAAGGTCACCAAAATGAGAAATATTTTGCATTTTTGGATTTAGAGCGATGAGTACATGCACCTTAGAGAGTTTCAAAATTTTTTGGGCAAAATTGGTCCACCAAAAGGTCAAAAAACACCCTAAAAATGACCTTTCTGCTACTTTTTGGACACATAGAAGCAGTCTTGGGGGAATCAAGTTTTGAGGGGTCAAATGAGCTTCAAATGTAGAAATTCCAGGTGTTTTAGAAGTGTACTTGAATAAATTTTCAATGAGACATCATGAGCTCAATTTGGATGCCGGGAAGGCCCCCAAAATAGACCTGAAAGTGGCACTATGTGTTGGCCTAATGGTGCTGCGCATAGGGCAGATTTTGCTCAGGATGCCTATTTTTCCAGTTTTTTACTGTGTTCTTGGATTCTCTCTCATGGACGTTGTTTTTCCTTTGTAAATGATGACTTGGCATGTAACTATGAAAAGTAAATAGTAATAGAGGGTAGATTCATTACCTTAGAAGTCAATTTGAGCTCAAATGAATCAGTTTTTCACTTTTAGAGGCAAGTTGTTGAGATGCCTATATTCCTATTTCTTGTTATGTATTAGTTAGATTAGCTCCTCATCTTAGGGATTCGACCCCTGAGGATGGTAGGAGGTTGAATTCATGTCTATATCTTCTTCTTATTTCTCATTGTAAAGGGTTGGACTTAGCTAGATGCTCAGACCTTGATTGTACACCATTTTGTAGCAGTTTTGAAGAAGATTAATAAGAATTGCAACTATTTTTATGGGATCCATGTGGTATGGAGTTTTAGTAAAGTTTCTTCTTATGTTATCATATGTTAATGTGTTTTGTATGCTTCTTTAATCATTTCATTGCTTCTAGTTGAATGTTTTCAAGTTGATAGGCTAGATTCTTTACATCAGTGCTCTGCCTTGGGAAATCATTCACCATTTCATGTTTTTTGCAGTCTAGGAAGGATCCATGGTTTTCACATGCTCTTCTTAGCTTCTCACCAGTCTAAAACATCTCACCCCATCAAGCCCTTGAGTGCTAAAGCCTATGCCTACCTTTCCCCATTGAACACCCTACAATTCTGACCTAGTTCCCTAGACCTAAACTATCCAACTCCTTCTGATCCAGCAAAAACCCCTTCAAAATCCAATCAAAAATTTGTGCTACTATACATAGCCTAAAATCCTTTTTCTGATCCAGTCATCTTGGCTAATATCCTTATGGAGAGAGCCCTCTCCCAGCCTAGTAGGCACTAGCTACTTGGCTAAGCGTGGTTTGTGGTTACCCTGGCATTGCCTTCGTTCAACCTGAGGTTCAATCCAAGTGATAACAAAAGGGATGGCCTCTTCATCTATGGTTCTGACCTACACTAAACCATTATCATGGTATCTTTCTACAGCATAAGGTCCTAGCCATCTTGTCCTTAACTTGCCCTTGAAGTCTTTATACCTGGAATCATATAGCAATGCCCAATTGCCTTCCTGAAATTGCTTCTCCTTGATGTTTTTATCATGCCAGATCTTCCTCTGAAGTTGAACTACCTCCGTATGTAGGAGGGCCTACATTTTGAATTCATCCAAACCATTCATATGGAATAATCTCTCTTTTTGTGCGATGTTGAGATCTAGATCTAGTTGGGCTACCATCCTTAATGTGTTATACTCAAATTCAATGGACAACAAGGCCCTTTTCCCATAGACCATCTCATAGGGTGTGAATCTAGTGGTGGTCTTCCATGTGGTATTATAGGCCTAGGTGGCCTCAACTAGTCTATCTTCCCAATCCTTCCTGTTGCTGCTTACCACTTTGGCCAAAATGCCCTCCAATGCTCTGTTGGTCACCTCCACTTGCCCATTCGCTTGTGGATGATAGGGTGTGGAGGTTCTATGCTTGATCTTGTGCTAGCTGAGCAAGTCTTCAATCATGTTGGAGGTAAACTAGATGCCTTGGTCTATGAATAGCTCTATAGGGTACCCAAATTTGTAGAATACATTATCCCTTAGGAACTTAACCACCTTCTCCTCTGTTTCTGCCTTAATTGCCTTGGTTTCAACCCACTTAGTCAAATAGTCAGTGCACACAATGATGTATTGCTTTTGCTTGGAAGGAGGGTCAATAGGTCGAATGAAGTCCATGCCCCACTTGTCAAATAGCTCGGAAGTCACTTGAGTCTATAGAGTCATTTCATCTCTTGGAGTAGGCCTTTCGATCCTTTGGCACTGATCACACTGACTAGTATATCTTTTCACATCCTAATGAAGAGTGGGCCAATAATAGCCTACTTGTAACACTTTGAATGTTGTCATCTTTGCTGTAAAGTGACCTCCACAAGGCCTATCATGACAGGTCAGAAGGATGTCAAATACTTCCTCCTCCCTGATACACATTCTCAAGATTTGATCTGGGCCAAGTTTGAAGAGATTGCCCCTAATCCAAGTGAAGGGGGTTGGTTCTTTTCCTTTCTATCTTGCTCTTTTCTTTGGAGGACAAGTTTGGTGGGAACTGTGCTGATACTAAATAGTTTGCTATATCAACAAACCATGGAGAGAGAACTAAAATAGAAAATAAGTGCTCGTCCCGTAACTAGTCATCAACCATTCCTTCTTCACCTGTAGGCAAATTTACTCTAGACAAAAAATATGCAACAACATTTTCCTTACTAGTCTTATCAACAATAGTTAGATCGAATTTTTGTAATAAAAGTAATGATCTTATAATTTGAGCATTCACATCTGGTTTGTTCATTAAATATTTGATTGTAGCATGGTCAATATGCATAAATGTTTGATAGCCTGTAATATAATGCCTAAATTTTTTCCATGAATGCATAACAGCCAAGGGTTCCTTTTCGGTCACTGTGTAAATTAGTTAATCCTTTGGCATATTCTTACTGATAAAATAGATAACATAAGGAAATTTTTCATTTATCTGACCTAGGGCTACTCTTATGGCTTTGTGTGAGGCACCAGCATGAATATGAAAGGGGAGGGCCTAATTTGGGCCTTGGAGAATCGGTGCAATGGTTAACTTGTCCTTTAGGATGTCTAAGGCCTCTTGACAGCTTTTTGGACATATAAACTCAGAGTCCTTGGCCAAGAAACCAAATAAAGAAGAGGCCAACTTGCTGAAGTCCCTTATGAACCTTTGGTAGTACCCAACTAACCTTAGGAAACTCCTAACATCTCTCTGATTTTGAGGAGGTGGGACCCTTTAGATGATAGTTATTTTGTTTGGGTCCATTTGCAGTCCTTGCTGAGATATTGAATGACCTAGCACGGTCCCTGCAATCATCAAGAATTCACATTTTTTAGGACTGAGAGACAAGTTCATTTCAATGCATTTGTGCAATAATTTGCCTAGGTTAGACAAAGCTTCTTGAAAATCATAGCCATAAGGTGTAAAATCATCCATATAAATTTCCACCGCATCATGGACTAATTCGCCGAAAATACTCAGGACTTCTCTCTGGAAAGTGGCAAGAGCATTGCATAGGCCAAAAGGAAGGACCCTATAGGCAAAAGTACCCCCAAGGAAAAGTGAAGGTGGTTTTATCCTGGTCTTCTGGATTGATCTGGATTTGAATGTACACACTGAATCCATCTAGGAAAGAGAAAAACCTTTTCCTTGCTAGGCCATCTGGAACTTGGTCAATGAAGGGTAGAGGGAAATGGTCCTTCTTTGTGGCTTTGTTCAACTCCCTGTAATCGACACAAATTCTCCACTTACCATTTTTCTTTGGAACTAACACCAAAGGAGAGAGCCACTCACTATTGGAGATAAGGCAAATGAATCCTACATCTAGCAGTTTTTGTAGGTCTTCTTTGACTATATCTTTAAGATCTGGATTCATCCTCCTTTGGGGTTGTCAAACTGGCTTGCAACCTTCTCTAATGTATATGTGGTGAGTACACACTAAGGGGTGTACTCCCTTCATTTCTTTGTAACTCCAAGCGAAGGCTTCTAGACTTTCCTTTAGCATGTTGCATAACTTCTCTTATTGGAGAGAAGAAAGAGATGGATTGATTTTCAAGGTTCTCTCTGGCCCGAATTCTATGGTTTTGACACTGAGTGGTTTGGAATCGGCCAAGCATAATTCAATTGGATGATTGTTCTAGGTTTCCTATACTGCTTCTTCTAAGGGAAATGAACTGGGAGTTGGACTTTGGAATAGGTGTTCAATCAAATCATCCTCATCTTGTTGTCCTCCTCCCATGGTTGTTTCTAAAGTATAAAGTTCAGAGGAATAAACTTCATCTTCTTCCTCCTCCAACCATAAAGGTATATCATGCTCTAGAGAAGGATGAGCAGGAGGGTGTAGGACTAATTGCTTGGACATATGCCCACTCTTGATTGTCATGTTTCGAGCTGTGTAACTAATGTAAGCATCAGTAGTGGCTAACCATGGTCTCCCAAGGATGAGACGGTAACAAATAAGCTTAGCCTTAGGCTGGAGAACTAGGAAATCTGTAGGGTACTCCCAAGAGTCAATGGAGACCATCACATCCTCTAGAATCCCCTCAGGGGTTACTATGGATTGGTCAGCAAATTGCAGAACTGTTGTTGTCTTCCTCAATGACCCTTGGAGGTTGAGCTTGAGCATGATGTCCTTGGTCATCACATTAATGGCAACCCCAAGATAGATCAAAGTGTGTGGGACAATGATGCCATTGATGTGCACATCTACTATAGGGCTTCGAGGGTCCAAATATTTTGGATAGATTACCTACCCCAACATTAAGTCGAACAACTGGCCAATGAAGTTAATGGTAGGGGCATCCCTTTCACCTCTCGGATGCTTAAAGCACTTCTCCTTAATTAACTTATTGTAAATAGGAACATCTTTTATTGCTTGGAGAAATGGAATCTTCAAACATAGATTTTTCTATTCTCCCAGAAGTCCAGTTTCTTCCGAGGTAGGCTGGAGTGGTTGGGCTAATCTCTCAGGAAAGGGTGGATTCACTTTAAGATTACTTTTCTCTATTTCTTCCTCAACCTCCCTAGGTGGAGGTAGAGGTTGGTTATCTAGGATAACTCTCCTAGATCTCAGGTTAATCTCTTGGATTTCCACAACATAAGATGGTTATGATGTCTCTCCACTATATACTTGTAGAGCCTGCCTGTTGTTCGGGTTCAGATTTGGCTGGGCAGGCATCTAGGGTTGCTTGGGTAGAGAAAAGTGTAGCAGCTATGGTTGGGCAGGTGGTGGAGGTAATATAACTGGAGCATTGTTGTATTGGGTCCTCCACCCATGGGGCGGTGCATTCCACTGAGGTTGTGGTAGAGCATAAGGTTGAAATGACTAGCTGGCTATTCGGGAGTGATACTAACATGAAAAGGACCAAGGACGGGGTGTAAACTAGGAAGGATGAACAAGGGGTCCCCAAGAAGGCATGGTTGTGGTTTGGTTGGGGTTGTAATATGCATGCGACGACCCTTGCATGCCCTACTGGTACGGTCTAGGCCCATGAGGTCTCCTTTGGTTAATATAGCAAAGATGCTTAGTGACCCCTTTATCTTCTTGATATACAACTTTGAGTCCAGGAAAAGAAGGGCACTTGAATGTGGAGTGGTTTTCTTCACAGATTGAGAAAATTTCAATAGAATTCGAAAATTCATTCCTAGGATGCCTCCTGGTGCATTTAGGACAAAAAATGGCCAAGGCTCTCTCTACTTCCTCCTTCTTCCTCTTAATGTGCATGGTGTCCATTTGCAAGGCAAGGGTTTGCAACATCTCACTTTTGAAATCTTCCAGCATGTTTCTAATTTCACTCTTAATGGATGAGTTGGAAGACGATGTACTGACCATAGGTTGACTACCCCTACCCTTTTTCCTATCTTCCTTAGAATGGTTTCCAAATACATTTTTGATATCCTCATAGGGTAATTGGTAGATTCCTACTAACAAATGTAGGGTATTTAGAAGATCTTCCCTTACTCCCCTAAGCAGGACTAACTTTAGTGACTCAGGGTCAAGTGTGCACCTAGCCCTTTTGTAACTAAGCTGGAATCTTTCTTCATAATCCTCTATGGATTCATTATTGCCTATGCTCATCCTGAAAATTTCCTCTTTAGTATCCTTTGACCAACAATAGTCCCAATATTTGTTGTTAAAGGCTTGCTGCATCTGAGCCCAAGTTGTGATGCTATCTCTAGGTAAACCCATGAACCCGTGCAACGTTGCATCCTTGAGGGTAGATGGAAATAGTTTTAACTTCTACTCATCATCTATATAGTCATAGGTTCAGCATATAACAACAAACTCAAATAGGAAAGTGTCAGGGTCTTCTGTGGTCAGGCCATGGAATTGAGGTAGGGAAGAGGGGCTTATATTTTTCATCTCAGTGTCCCCATTGGTTTCCCTGATGGGGAAGGCACCCTCAACTCTCTCTCTGTTCCCACTTCCATTTCTATTTTTAGCCATTGGTTTAGTAGGAATGGGTTCTTCCTCTTCCTCTTCCCCTATAGGTTCTTCAAATATGTCAGGTTGCTCACCTAAGGGTTCCTCCAGTTCACAGTTTTCAAACTTTGAAAGTACTTTGCAGAATTGAAATTGTTGATTGAATGAAAATTATTGACAGAATGAAAAAGCTACTTGTTGAATTGAAATCTTGCTTGCAAAATGGAAAGGAGAGAAGAAAATGCAAAATGGAAGAAAGGAAACAACTAGATTGATTTTGTAGAAATAAACTAATGGAAGAATATTGAAGACAAGAAATAGAAGAAAAGAAAGTAGTAATCACATTTTACTCAGACACCTCCTCGACAATAGTGCCAAAAAGTGATGAGTGCTAGTGTTGCAGCAAGGATGCTGTAACTCCTGGGCTACTAGATTTATTTTATCAACCCGGGGTTCGTACAAACTTGGAGGTGACAGTGCCATATACACAAGTAAAAGTGATGGTTCTGCCTGTTGTCACTATTCAGCTGGCAAGAGACCACTATGGTTTCAAGCAAGAATTCTATGGAGTCAGAAGAAGCTTGATTCTTTGATGGAAGAAAGGTACATCTACTCTAAAAGAGAGCTACTCTACTACAAAAATGGAGAAGGTTGACATGTAATGCTAAATCACACCATTTCCTAATTAACTGCTAAGAAACTATTCTTGGAAGAAATGCTAAATCAACATGAACCAAATGCTACTATCTAAGTTATAGAAGTAAGAAGCATCAAACACCACTAATGTGCAAGTAAAGAGACTGAACTAAATCTTTTTTTGCTTTTTTTGTCTTTTTATGAAAAATCAAGTATGCAAACTAATTGCTTCTATTGATGTGGCAGGTGAATTAAGGATGTTTGAGGATGGCTGGAAGGTTTATGAGATGGTTGGATGGTGTGGAAGACCCTTGGGAGGATTTTGGTGACTTCCTAGAGGTTTTCCATCAATTCGGCCTCAAAACAGGCCATTTCAGGAAATCCTACAGGATGTACTAGAAACCTACAGGATCCCATGTAAACCTACAAGATACAGCCAAGAGAAAAATGTGAGGTGTTGGAGGTGATGGAAGGCCTAGGAAATGTGTGTGATGGGTGGAATGGAGTGGAAGAAGGTCTAGGATCACTCAGAAGTCAACATCAAAGATAGTAGGTTGCTGGATTTGCTCAATGTGCGTGGAAGAATTTCTATGAAAATGGATGAAAACTAGTGAAGGTGATGGTGAAAACAAGGGATGGCTAAGGTGGATGGAGTAGAAGGTGACTATTGGCTATGAAGTCTTAGTCTCGTCCTAAAGCACCTGCTCTGCATAAAACATGTATATCTTCCAAAAATATACACAAACAAGTAAAGTTTTCATAAACTAGAAAAGCAGAATTAATGAATTAACTGCCTACACTATGCATGAGGAAAGTTGTTGAAAGGAATGAAACCATGGATGAGATATACTGCAGAAATGAAGATGAAAAATATGGCAATGGAAATCTACATTGCAAAACTAACCAAATACTAATTTAAAGACAAAAACCTCCAAAGCTCATAAAAGAACTAGAAATATGTGTTTTGGGGTTACTTAAGGGTCCCTTCCTCAATTCATGATCCAAGAGGGAGGAAGTGAGGTCGAGACACCTTCTGAAAACCTTGTGGTGACCCTTGTATCCTTGCTAACCTACTATTGAAGTCAGGCACTAATGGAAGCAAACTAATAAACAACCAATCTAATCTACACTACTGGTAATGGAAGTGCATCTAAAAAGCAAATTAACAATAAAGTTATGAAACTACACTAAAAATACATATACAGGAAAGAGGAGACTTGGCTTTTAGGGTTGGGCCCTAACCTAAGAGCTTCAACCCACTGAGTTAGCTCATTGCTAGCTCAAAACAAAACTCATTCTTATTACTAAAACAACAAATTACATCAATATAAATTTCACAAGTATTGCAGCTCGAAAATATCTTAGAGTTTTATAATAAAAATCTGAATCCTATTAAGGTCCTAGGCCTCTCTACTTATACAATTGATGTCCCCAATGAATTCCTTAAAATTAGGGAGGTTCATCTCCCAAACTCAAGATAAACTGGTGCTTTGTCTCTCACTTGATCGACTGCCTTCTAATCCTCATGATTTGGCTATTTGCACTCCAAGCTGATGTGATGAGAGTAGTAAATGAGGAGGATTTAACTCATACAATCCCTCTCCCTTGTCCCATCCGAGTTTTGACCTTAGTATTTGCCAAAATTCCTTGATTTTTTCCTTTAATCCTACATTCAATGCATATTAGTCCACTAAGGATAATATCCAACTCTAACTCACCTCATAAGCAAAATATAATAAAAAACATGTAATAAGTGATGAGAAAAGTTGGTTTGACTAAGCTAGGAGGTGAATGAAGGCCCATATAATTACCCAATGATGAGGCTCATCAAGTTCGCAAAGAACTAGACAAAATGTTGGGGGTTGGAATCGTTGAGTTGGTTGAAGAGTCCGATTGGGTAAGCCCTATGGTTGTTAAGGAAAAGAAGCAACAATATGAAACCAAGATATGCATAGATTTGAGAATTCTCAATGATTCATGCGTTCATGAACCATTTCCAATGCCATTTACAGATGAAGTCTTAAAGAACGTTGGCGGGCAGGAAGCCTATTCATTCATTGATGGATTCTTGAGGTACCATCAAGTTAAGATCATGTTGGAGGATCGCAGCAAGACCACCTTCGCGATGGAGTGGGGATGCTTTCAGTACACTGTAATTCCATTCAGGCTGAAGAATGCGTCCACGACCTTCTCAAGGATCGTAATTGCATCCTTTAAGGAGTTTATCAATAAATTCTTAGACGTTTATTTTGATGACTGGACTGTGATTGGGTTGGTAAAGCATCATGTTGCATGTTTGCACCTTATGTTGGATACTTGTCGTAGATATAAGATTTCCCTGAACTTGAAGAAATGTATATTTTGTGTGCCCTATGGGATATTGCTAGGCCATGTGGTATGCAAGTAGGGATTAATGTTAGACCCTATGAAGATAGTTGTTATTGTCAATTTTCAAGATCGAAAGAATGTAAAGCAACTACATGCAATGCTAGGCCACACTAGATACTATAGGAAGTTTATCAAAGCTTATATACAGATAATTGCACCAATGGAGAAATTAATTAAGAAAGATGCTACTTTCTATTGGGATAAGGAGTGCCAAAACAATTTATATGTTTTAAAGGAAAATATGGTGATTGCACCCATTTTGGTGTTCCCAAACTGGAAGAAATAATTTCATGTTCATGTGGATGCCTCTTGCATTGAGTTAGGTGTGGTATGACCTAGCCAAGCGAAGGCGAGATTGATCATCTTATAGCCTTCCGAGTAGGAAATTATCAAAGGCAGAGAATAACTACTCAACTACAGAGTACGAAGGGTTAGCGATGGTATACACACTGCAAAAATTTTAGACATTACCTATCAGGTGTGCACTTCAAAATGCATATAGATCACTCTACTCTCAATTACCTGGTCAAAAAGCCTGTGTTAAGGGGAAATATCTGTCAGTGGATGTTTCTCTTTCAAGAATAAGATTTTGATGTGATTGTAAAGGCTGGAAGATTGAATGTGGGACCGAATCACTTAACCCAAATTAAGACAGGTGAAGAGCCCACTAGTTTGGAAGAAGGATTTCTGAATGCACAGCTCTTTGGTGTAAATGTTGCAGACGATCATTTTGCTGACATAATCTAGTTTTTAACAACTAGCACAACCCCAGAGGGATATTCTACACAACATAAAAATGAATTGGTGGTTCATGTGGTTGATTTTTCTATGATCACTGGACACTTGTATAAGATGGTCTCTAATGAAATACTGTGTTGATATGTTCCAAAGTTTGAACGATCCAGCATCCTTGTCGTAGCATATGGAGGAGTGTTGAGAGGACACTATGCAGGTAGAGAAACTGTGCAGAATATTCTGTGTGCAGGATTATGGTGGCCAACGGTGCATAAGGACTCTAAGGCATATTGTAGGGTAGGCGATGCTTGTCAGAGGATGGGGAAGCCATTGTGGGGGGATGAACTACCCTTAAACTCACAGATTTCTTTGTAGGTATTTGACAAATGGGCGATTGAATTTGTAGGTTCGACACAACCACTAGGGAAAAGGATAGGCACGAGATACATTATTACTGCAACTGAGCATTTAACGAGATGGGCGGAAGCATAGTGGTCAAAGACTATAGCTACAAATACAAAGTTATTTTTCGAGTTTGTCTTGACTTGGCTTGGGTGTCCTAAGATACTGATGAGAGATAGGGGTACGCATTTCTTAAATGAAACAATCGTCGTGATCCTTGAAGAATTCTAGGTTTATCATCAAAAGAGTACGCCCTATCATCCTCAAGCTAATGGTACGATTGAATATTTCAATACCATCTTGGAGAGTGCATTGACAAAGGTATGGAACATGAAAAGGAATGATTGGGATGTGCGCATACCAACAGTCCTATAGGAATATGGGACAACGTGTTAAAATTTGATAGGCCAAACTCTGTTCAAGTTGGTCTATGGGATGGAGGCTATGATGCCCATGGAGTATATTATGTCGAGTCTGCAGATTACAACACTCACTGATATGGTTGATCACGATATGATGGAGGAGCACCTCGTGTAGCTAATGGAATTGGAGGAAGATATTTTTTTGGAAAGATTTCACCAGCATGTGAAAAAGGAGTGCAGAAAGGCCTGACACAATCGACATATAAAGCAACGCACCTTCCAGGTAAATGATTTGGTTTTATTATATGACAACAAGTTTATGAATTTTCCCAAAAAAATTCAAATGCATTGGTTGGGACCCTATGTAGTCAAGGAAATTACAAATGGTGGCATAGTTCAGCTCGCAAAGTTGAATGGGGAATTATTTCTAAGAAGAGTCAATAGTATTCGATTGAATTTGTACAAGGGTGATCCCACCTCTGCGTAATGACTCTATGATGGCGGGATAGCCTTAGTACTCTAGGCGGCTATAAGGAGGTACGGGACTATAAACTACACTGCCTGTGAATTGAAATGACAAAGTAATGGGGTTGCATGATGGAAGCGAGAGGGGCACCAGGAGGAGCTACGCCATGAAGGATGTGCCATGAAGATTGGTACCATGTAGCTAGGTCAAAAAGTAGTCGTTAGCTGCACTATAGATGATTAGATGGTAAATTTTCTGTTAGGAGAAGTGGGGCAGCCGCATTTATTGGGAAAATATTTGGAAATCTACTGCCAAAGATGCATTAATGATTGAGAATTGGAGGCAATGGTTGGATTTGAATTCAAATTCGCCTATAAATCTGGAAGGCTTACCAACTGTCGAGGTCGGTAAATCCCCTCTGCGGACAGAGGCGATCCCACTAGCCCGACAGGGGTCTAGCAACAATCATACACACTGCATGCAAGTTCCTAATTGCATAATTTAAAGGTTGATCAGAAAGACCAACCTGGAATCCAACGCTATTTGTCGTGGAAGAAACGTCGCTCCTGTCCTTTAGCTTTGGTCAGTCACTATCCTTATGTTCCACGCATGGACACCTGCACAAACAAAGAACAATCCAACACAAGCGTAAAATCCAATATCATACAATTATATATCAGTCAAGCAGGATATAACTCAAATATCATTAGAAGAATATGTGAGTGGAACCATAATAACAGTCGTTCATTATTCAATAAAAGAAGAGAAGAATTACAACCAAATAGGCTTGACATTGAAATCTCCTCCAACTGGGTCAGCAGCTAAACATGCCTTGCAAAGTCACTTCCTCTCTCAACATTCCAGCAGCATAACTTCTCTCTCAGCTCTTACTATCAATCCATCATAATCTCAACTCACCTTAGCTCTTGCAAAAACTCAAAACTTAAAACTAGCTGGTTCAATGCAGGGTGACAATTATTTATAGATGGAGGAGGAGGAAGAATTCATTGTATCCGGACACTTGCTAAAGATTTGGCATTGTCCCAGAATAGCCTTTGGACTGAGTTGTCATGGATGAAAAAGACGACACTCGATCACTTCCATGGGTTTTTTCCCCAGAGAACTGCATGAGTAATGGAGGAAAAAACACTTCAGTGTGCATTGGCCAAAAATCATGACCAATTTTGGGTGGCACAGGCTTTGTTCTGTGACAGCGCGTCCATGGGCGCGCCCTTTTTGGAGGAACTGAGCCATTGGCGTGGGTTAGACACTGTGGACCCGCACTAATGAAAAAAGGGCATTTTTTAGGGTTAATCTTCAAAAGGTGTCTTTAGGGATATTGAAGTTCATACTTAGGAGACTCCAATGCAAGTGTTTTCAAGTTGTGTCACTGGTCACAGGTCCGTAAATGTGTCCTCCAGTGTGTGACAGCGGGGTTAACAAGGATGGGTGACCAACGTGACAAATTACTGTGTCAGATGCCCCCTAAAGCATAGCCTCGAGGAGAGAGAGAGGTGAGTGCTTTACAAGATCATATCCAGCTGCCGCCGAGAATCTACAATGGAGAGATACAGTATGATAGTTCAAATACATGATATATGTGGTATGGACGCAGCCATCCATTGACAGAGTACATAACAATCAAGATCCGTAGTATGGACGCAGCCATCTAGTTGGGATCGATGAAACACTCAGGTATGGTCGCAGCCATCCAGTGAAAAGAGTCATGTATCAAAATCACGCCTGGATTACAACAGACACAATCCAGGGTCTTGCGCTCCACCTCGACCCGAACACAAGTACAAGTTCAAGCATGCGAAAATGTAAGCTGAAGTCGAACATGCATGAACATCGTCTGATTACCAGCCAATAATGAAAGCTGTTAACAGGCGCGAGAGGTACCACCAGTAATGGAAATGGTCCTCAAGGTACTATAGGTACAGTCTATGGTGTGTGAATGAATGAGCCGATGTCGAACACCCGTAGAGTCATCCGATCGGAGGTCAATGACGAAAACCTCGCGTCGAATACGAAGAACCTGCCATTGAGGCATTCAGGCTCCAAGGTACCAGAAGGGAGTCTCTAGGTCACTTTCCTGGATAATGAGCTGAAGTCGACAGGAAGTGATCTTTTTCAAAGGTGGGCCATAATGTTTCCCACATCATCGACACGAGACGGGAAGAGACAATGTTGTGAAGTAAGACTTATGGACTATCAAGCGGAGGCGGTTTCTTTCAGAGGTCAACTTCTCTTTGAACATATCGGTGGCACGACAGTGGAGTTGGCATTATTTGACGTTAATGGATAAGAGGTCATGATGATGTGGCAATGAGAAAATGAGAGGTCAAATAGGATCACCTGAACCCACGGAGGCAAGTGAAAACGAAATGAGATATCCCCACCCTGAGAAGAAAAGTGCCATGTTCAAGAGCGACGTACTGCTGACACGACTATAATTACAGTTCCAAAATTTTCTTTTTCCCCCGCCATTTCTGGCGAGTACCCCGATTATTTTTAACAAGCTTGATGGGGATAGCATATGCTTGTGGTATAAGTTCGACCTTCGGTCGAATCCAACCTAGTAAAAGTTTAACAAGCCCTAGGGAGGAGAAGCTCAAGTCTCGTCATAATGACGAGTCCAATGTCGTCAGGGTTTAACGAGTCCGACATAGGTAAAACTCGGAATCTTTTTCATGTTTAGAGAGTTTGAAAAAGACACGGAAAAGAAAACTCCAGAGGTCCTTTTTCATAAAGTTGTGTCTCTTGGGTCCAAAAAAGTGTAAAATGATACCCAAAAGAACCGCCCGATCATTACGACCAAGGAGTACTTTTCATGAGTAGTGATTTCGATCTGAAAAAGTAAAAAAGGGATCAAAATCACGTCGTTTTTCAACCATTAACGAGTTTGAAACGACAAAAACCCGGTAATCTTTTTATGTTTTAACAGTCGATAAAAGAACTTAAAACGACCGCCCCTTAGTAACCGTTTAACGAGCCAAGAGGGACGACTCGGTGATCTTCTCCGCTTTTTAAAAGGTCAGGAAAAGAGCTGAAAGCGGACCATAAGTAACATTTTCTTGTGTTTTTCCGAGCTTGAAAAATTTAAAAAGACGCTCGTTTGAACTGCACCAGACCCTGTCATCATTCGACCAACAGCGTAAAGTCTATTTCGACACGAAAATACCCTAAAAAAGCTTAAAATTAACATTTCTAATGTATTTTTGGGCTAAAATAGTGCTATAAATAGTAAAAAGTAAAAAACAAATTTACTTTTCACTTTTTACCTTATGAGTTCACTGTTGGAGGGTTTCTAGTGCAAAATTCACCTGCTGATTGTGACCAATCCAGGACACAGTTCGAGTCGCCGTCTGCAACAAGTAAGAGGCCTCATCCTAAGCTTCATTTTCATTCCATTTTTTCTAGTTTTTATCCACATTTTAGGTTCCTGCAAGAGGATTTAAAAAATTTTAGGTCCACGCCATTGGCGCGGGTTTCCGACACGGGACCACGCCAATGGCGGAAATTTAACATAGAGGCCGCGCCATTAGCGCGACTGTTTTGGAAACAGTCGCGCCAATGGCGCGATCTCAATTTGTGCCAAATTGGACCGTTAAACTTTCAATTTTCCTTCATTTATATCTCAATATTTATCTAACAATTGAAATTTGTCCTTTGTTTGCAGGATTTTGCCAAAAATGGTGGTAGAATGGAAAGAACGAGAGCACAGCGAAGTTGATGCCCTAGCTTTGGCAGATAATGATTGTATGACTGCATTGAGAGACTGCGGGCTCAAGAAATTATTTCACACCTCCTACCTACGTGCACAACCTAAGCTACTACGTTTCATAGTAGACGCTTGGGATATAGAGGATCAGGTGTTCCGCCTGAAGGACCAGACATTGGAATTGGATGTTTCCAATGTCTATTTTATCACAGGTTTATCACGACGGGGTGCGCATCCCATTCTGACAGGCAGTCGACCTTCTGTAGAGAAGATCGAGGAGGTGAAAGATAGGATATGTCCTGATGCAAGTTTTGGTGTGAATAGTAGGAAAATAGACATCAACACGATTCCCAACTTTGTTCTGCGAATCATCTTGTTTACCATTACCCGAGCAGCAGGTATACAGGCACCCCATGAGGCCAGCAAGAATCACTTGTTGTTGGCCACCGAGTGTCTCCATCCTACAGTGTTTGATTGGGCTTCAGCGGTGACGACCAATATCAAACGACAGCCTACCAAATGTAAGCGGGATGGAAACAAACAGTTTGGGTATGGGTCAATCCTGGTGACCTTCTTTCTAGAGCGGTTGCCGATTTTTTGGGTACCTGGAGGGATAGTAGCAGATCCAGTGCTGAGGGAGCCGAGGTTGCATCGGTGGGCAGAACTGATGCCCAGAGGAGGAGGGGGCCAACAGATGTCCTGGAAGCCCGAGTTCTTCATTTGGCTCCGACACCAGATGATAGTCGTTGAGGACTGGCCCTATGCGGGCACGGATTTCACCGAAGATCCCAATCTCCCTTTACCTGATGGAGAGGATTGGGATGAGGAGCTGGGTAAGAACTCTTTGTTTTTTAATGTTTTTTATATAATTTTTTTTTTTTTTGTTAATACATGTCTATTTTCTAACAGCGTCTATATATGTATACAGATGTTGGCGCAGAGCGACCAGCTGACGTGCCCCATAATGTGCATAGAGCGCAACCCGCAGTAGACCCTCAGATAGAGGGTGAGGATGATCTTGTGCAAAACCTTGAGGCACTAACTCGAGGTATCCCAGACTACGGCAGGTTGGCAGATGTGCCTAGAGCTTATCAGAGGCATACGGTGGGGGTGTCTACTTGTGTTCATCGTCTGTTGAGACATTTGGTACGAGCAGTGACATGCTATCACGAGAATAACCGTGCTTAGACATCTAGGTTTCCTTTTTGTACATTTTTTAGGAGTACGCTGTCAGCGGCTATATAGACTTTTGACATGTATTATTTTTTGTAACGCGCGGGGCGCGAACACTTTGACTCACGTATATATATATACATATGGATTTTTGGATGGATCTTGTACATGTGATGATGTTTTAATTATGCTATGCAAATGTATCAATTGCATAACATGTGACCCATGTGTTTTTGTATATTTATATGCTTATGTTTATTCCTAGATGGATCTTCTACATGTGACTATGTGTTTTATATGCTATGCGACTGTTGGACACATATGTAATCTAATGTATCTAGTGCATAACAAATGACCCATTGGAATGTATTTACACGCATATATTTTATCGTTTATACAAAATTTTATTTTTTATACAAGCTTAAAAGCACGTGGCATACATGCAAACTATGCTTGATGGGAAGTGAAACGGGCATGCCCCCAAACATTGTGTATCACTCTGAGGTATCAATCCGAGGTATATGCCCCCCAAGCTTCAATCTGTTGAAAATGGGTTGAAGGTTGACTAAATGGTTATGTGTCCGAAAAACACGAACACACGGTTCATTGTTTTAATGAGGTTGACATAATGGATATGAACTATCCTCGAGATAAACAGTTTCATTATTTTAACGAGGTTGAGACATTAACAAAACTATCCTCGATACTTGTTTCATTGTTTAACGAGCTTGACACAAGATCAAGAATTATGCTCGACACTTGTTTCATTATTTAACGAGCTTGACACAAGATTAGGAACTATGCTCGATAACTCCGCTCGGCCGTGTATTCGACGGCCTCTCCCTGGTCAATAATGGAAACCATTGCAGTGAAGCAAAGTCTGATGCACAAACAGGGCTTTGCTTCTTCTTCGACTGGACTGTTCATTTTTTAAGGAGCTTGACATAGGAGGATGAACTATGCTCTGACCAATCATGTTTCATTTTTTAACGAGGTTTCCACAAGATCAAAACTATCCTCGAGGATACCTTGTTTCATTTTTTAGGGAGCTTGACAGAGGGAAAAACTATGCTCCGCCCGGTCTTCATCATAATGAAGAGGAAGCCGGGGCTTCCAGGAGTGGCGCTCCCGATGGGAGATCAAAGCCGTGGGAGCTGGGATCCAATGCCCCCAGAGCACTATTGACGATGTCTGTAGTGCTGGATAGAGGCGTGGGAAAGGTACTCACATAGTTGACCTGCGGGGAGGCAGAGACAACTGGCGGATGAGAACTGGGAGGGGGTGACAATGGCAGAGGGGGGCTAAAGAACGATAATTGGTCAATAGTGACAATCCTTCCATTGTGTGGAAAGCAGACCACACGGAAAAGCGAAGAAACGATAGCCCCCATGGCATAAATATAGTCACGACCAAGGAGAAAATTGTTACCAAGAGCACTTTGGATAATCATGACGTCCATATAGACGGTTTTGCCTCCCAGAGTAATAGGGAGCTGTGGGAGGACTCCTAAAGAGGGACATGCTCTTCCATCAAAAGCCAACAGAGTATGCATGACCGGCCTAAGCGGTGGGGAACCGAGAGCTTGCCAAGTAGTATACGGCATGAGACTGACCGACGCGCCTTCATCCATGACGGTGCCAGGTAGGGCCGTGTCATAGGCATGCACAGTAATCTGAAAAGGTACATGGGATGGAAGGTGGTAAGTGGTCAAGTGGCTCCAAACAAAGGAGATAGCTGAACTGCTTGGTGGGGGAATCATATGATTTCCCCCATGCTCGAACGGAGCCGAAGAAGGACCCTCCGAATAAATAAGGATAAGAGGTTCGTCGTCAGACTCAGGAGAATCTGATGAGACATGAAGAACCTGTTTATGACTGTCATCTAGAATAGGTTGGTCAACTACAATGGTTGATCGGTGGAGCCAGGTGCAGGAAGAGGAGACCGAACAAGAGAGGTATGTAAACCAACCTTGTGGTCAGTAGAAGGACAATCTGCAGTTGCAGAAAGACGCTGATAGCCAGCGGGGAGTTGGGGTGAGGGATCTGTAATACTTTCCAACACAGAGGAGGCTTTGTCCATGAGTGGGAAAAGGTGAAGGAAATGATTGCCTTCACAAAGTTTGCAAGGGAATCGAATCTTCCCTTTTCCCTTAGTATTCCCAACTACGGAGGTAGCATCGCCATGAGCGTCAATGGACGATGAGGGACGGGCTGGATCACGAGACCATATCCTTAAGACCCTGGGAATGCCAGGACAATCACGAAGAAGGTGGTTTTCCTTGCATAGTCTGCAAGGAAACTTAACCTTGGGCGGAGGAGTGGGAAGGAGTCCGTCTTCCGTTGTCCGTGGTGGAACAACAGTTGTACTTGTAGTCGTTATTGTGTTTGTAACCGTTCCCTTGTTTGACTTCTTCTTCTTCTTGTTAGCTACCTGGGTGCTTTCACCAGGCGAAGAGGGAGACGTTGAAGTAGGTGTCGAAGGGGTGGGGTCCACTTTCGGTTCAACAGGATGTTGAGCAGGCAGAAGGACTGATGTAGTATCAGCCGACATAGTAGGGACCACAGAGTTTGAAAATAGCCAAACTGGTAACCCGACAGTTAACCCTGGGAGGGTTAGTGTTGCCATATAAAGGGCACCAACATTTCCAGGAGAAGGGAAACGACCAACATCCCCATCAGGTGGGGAACTTAGGTTGGTGAATCCCAGGAAATTTTCCATATTAAGACGAAATCCTACTCAAGCTAGCGTACACAAGATCTAACTGGGTAATGTGAACGTGGCTAGATAAATTATTAAGACACTTGACTTGACCTTTTCATCTTTAAAGAGTCGAGAAAAGGACGAAAAGCTGACTCTAGTCTCCTTCGATTGTTTATTGAGCACAAAGTGACAAGCTGCTCACTTACACCTTTTCTGTTAGACAGTGTGAAAAGGATCAAAAGCTGACTACTCTAGAAATCTAGGTAAAAGGGTGTGCCAAACAATCCGTAAAACTGCTTATACACCTTAGCGATCAGAAGATCACCAAGGACTTCTCGTACTGCAGTCAATCTTCCCGAATGTTGTGTTCAGTGCATTACGGTTTATAGGGCGGCAGACTCGGCTTCCTATGGATCAAAGGTTACAAGCCTATAGGGGTCTCCCAATTTATACTCGATGGTACGTGGGAGCACAGTCCGTACTGGCACCTATCGTTTCACCGTGGAGGAATCGCCCAACCACTCAACGATAAACTACCAGGCTTAACGACGCCGGAACACATCTCTAGCCTAGACCTCTAGAATGCGAGCGTTAAGTTTCAATGCGTTGTTAAGTTCATTGAATTAATTTTATTGTTCATCTTCGATTAAGTCTCAGTTTCTGGTCTTAGCGCATGTAATCTCTCGAAATGTCCTACATGCAACTACATGCAAGAATTGTATTCGTTTCGTTTGGATGAAATCTAGCTACAGAAGAGTTAAGAGGTTCACACAAACAAAACGATGCCAAAAGTTCTAATGCAGCTAATCAACAAGAAAGGAAAAATCTTTTCTCTTTTTTTTCTTTTAAAAGCAAAAACTAATCATAACATGCTAATTGATGAAAAGAAAAAATCTTTTTCTTTTCTTTTAAAAATAATATGATAATGCACTTAAGGGGTTTCAAGAGATATTCGCAATCAGATAATTCATTCCAAAAAATCTATAACCAAATCTGAAACATAAACAATAACCTAGCAAAGCAAAGAAAAACCAAGATCTTCAAGGAACTATGTAAGCTAAGTCACAATGAAATAAGGTAAAAGCAAGCAAGCTAAAAGCGAGATATTCGCAGCATGAAATGTAAAACTCATATAACCACGAGAAGAATATGGAAATCAATCAACGAAAAGACCGGATCTGTAAATCATCAATCCAACAGGAGGCTCGATAACACCAAAAAACCACAAAGGCCAAGATGTAAAATCGATGGACAAAGGCAAACAACTGAAGGATGGAAAAACCACCAGCCAAATATCAACCCAACAGACTTCCAGGAGGCATAAAAAGAGTAGAAAGACACAGACCCAAGTTTAAGAGACTGGCAAACAAGCTTATGAAAAACTTAACCAGTGTGGCGCGACTGTAAGTCTGCAACTCGCGCTAAACAGAGATTGGCGCGAGTTGTCTGAGAGCAACACGTGCCAACCAGCGCGACTGTTCAAAGAAAAAACGCGCTGGCGGAGTTTACCAGGCAAAAAGACAGAACGGGTGGTCTCAGGCTTGGCTTCTAGTATCTGGACAGAGCCAGCAAGTAAAAAAGACAGCAAGAACTCTAACCAAGAAAATTATTCAGACAAATAAATGAGAGAAAAATGACATGCAAGGCAAGATTGAGATTGCCCAGTTTGTAAACTGAACCAGAGATCGACTGAAGTGGCGTTGATCTACTTCACTTCTGCATAGCAGAAGTGTTTCGAAGGCTACCTGGC
>APFE030699814.1:3077-13115 GCA_000404065.3 Pinus taeda | reverse complement strand
AGCCTGTGAGACCCAAAAATCCTCTCAAGCTCTTCAAAGTCTTAGGTTGAGGCCATTCTTGCATTGCCTGGATTTTTTTGGGGTCCACCTTGACACCTCCACGCCCCACAATGTGGCCCAAATACTCAACTTCTTCCATAGCCAAACGAACACTTGGACATCTTGACAAATAATTTATGCTTGCGGAGCAGTTGCAAGAGTAGATCTACATGCTGAAGATGTGCGGCCCAAGTGCAACTATAGATGAGGATGTCATCGAAGAAGACAAGGACAAATTTCCTGAGATATGGCTATGTCACATGGTTCGAGTTCGACAACGATTAAGTTCGATTCGAATTCGAATTTTCCGATCAGGTTCGAATGAGGTTCGGCATTAGGTTCGACTATACATATTTTTCAATATATATATATTTATATATGACAAAATAATAGAAAATTCAAAATCAATCCATAAACACATGAATACAAATTCTTATTAGTAAACATACATGAATAATGTAATCATTCTAACATCTAGTTAAATGTAAACATACACAATAGTAGTTTGCAAAAAGAAATGACATAATTTTCAGTCTTCAAAATTTAAATGAATGTCAAATAGTAGTAATTTTTAAAAAAATCACATAATCAAAACATGATCAAAATTTAAACATACACATCATTGTAGGACATCTTCAAATTTCAAAATTTTAAATATCATCAAACTTCAAAGTCATCAACACATGGAATTCCATCATTTGGATCATCTAGTGAGTCATCATCAATGCTAATATAATAAGGAAGTCATAAAAACCATTCCAAATAGTTATAATCCATAAAATGGGAAGAAAATGAAATAAACCTTACAATATGCCCTAAGCCATAAAATAAGGTCATAAAACACAAACAAAGTCCACATGAGGAATTTTAGCATGTTGAATTTCACATACACAACCGACCAGTTCAAGGGAGAATTTCACTACACACCTCTTTCATACTCGCACTAGAGAACTCCTATTAAAAGACTATTTTTATCTCTTTTAATGCGCACAATAAAAGTATATATTCAAATCTTTTATTTATTAAAAAGATTGTAATTGTACATACCCACTCCATATAAAGCATGAAAAAAATTATACATCTGTTATATCATATCAATATTCAAAAACTCTTATTAAAAATATAATTATTCTCATTCTCTATATATAACAAAATCAGTCATCTCCTCTATAGTAAAATGATATAAAATAGTTTAAACAAAAATCAACGTTTAATAATTTATATTATCAGTGAAATATTGTATTTGTAATACTGACTTATCTTATTCCTAATGATTTGTATTATATGCAACATTATTATGAAACAAAAAAACACATGCATCCATCTTTCTCTAGGATCGGATGTTTCCATCTTATTTTTCCAAAATCCATGGACAATTAAAATAACCTATATTTAATTGAACCATAGAAAACTCAGTGATTTAATTAAGGAGCCGCATCACTATATTTCTCGAGAAAATAACCTATGTCACAGTGATTTAATTAAGGAACCTTTGATTTACCATCATTGTTAATGTAATATTTAAGTTCTGCAATCGACCTCGGTTGCCGCAACTTCTTCCTTAATACCCGCTGGAATATTCCAGAAGAGCTTCCAACTGGCAACTTCTAATATCCACATGCCCAAGTCGATTAACCTTAGTCGTCGACGGCTAGATTTCTAATCTGACGGTGGAGGTGATTTAAATTTTTAAATCTATTAAATTTATTTTACAGTCCTTAGATTATCACTATTTTCTGGTTATATATATCCATATCTATCTCTTGCAGGTTCCCACACCAAATTCCATGCCTCAACTCTTTGCGTGCAAAGTCCGAGGGACTCTATCCTACAGATTTTTCACTTGGGTTCTTACTGTTCTTCGCTTAAGGATTACGTCGGATGTGTTAGCGAATTGTGTAGACCCATGAGTGTTCCAACTTCGCTTTTGGGTTACCTCGGAAGTGTTAGCGAATTTTGTAGACCCACGAGTGTTCCAACTTCGCTTTCGGTATCTCTACAAATCCTTAGACTGTCAATGTTTTCTGTATATATATATATATGAACCTATCAGTCTCGAGGGTGAGCCGCATCACTATATTTCCAGATATTTTTGAAAGATGAACTGCGTAATTATATTTCTTGAATTTTCAGGAAGGCGAACTACATTACCTGCACTAAATTTACCAAATTTTCTTCTAAAACCATCAAGAAAACCGCCGAAATTCAAAAAAATTGTTTAAGTTCGGGATTAGGTTCGATTAGGTTCGTTGAGGTTCGATTAGGGTCGATGAGGTTCGAGTTTGAATTGAGGTTCGACTTTCAGGTTCGCCGAACCTGAACGAACTTCAAAATTTTTTTACAGGTTCGCCGAATTTCGAACCTGAAGCTTCAGGTTCGCCGAACCCTGTGACATAGATATAACTGCATATAACCGTGAAATTTTCTCATTGGAAGAAGCAGCCACATCCAATCCCAAAAGCATAGCAATAACGTCTCCTGGGAGCTGGTTATTAAATAGCAACGAAGCAATTACAATGGCAAGATGAACCATTTGTGGGTTCTAGTATGTGATGGCGTGTTTACTGTTGTCGTTGCCATCAGCCTCTCTTCCCAAATTGATAGTTCTCTCTGTCATGGTCAATCTAATTTGCAAAGGTGATGACTGCATATCATTAAAGAAATTGAAATAGAGAAACAAAATACAAAGAATTAGAGAGTATTATACTTACCTCGAAAGACCTCTGATTACAGATCAGTGTAATAAATTGAGGAGAATGAGGCAAATGGTAAACAATGTTAAACCATGTTTTTTCTAGGGCATGGTCAACTGTTGTCCAATATCACATTGTGATAAGATGGACTCAATAAGAAAATCAACTATAGTAAACCATACTCAATCATGTTTATTTTAGGGTTTAAAATATATATCTTAGAGTTTATAAACCTGGGTTTAAAAAAAAAAATTACAAACTTTATCAATTATTAAAATTAATAATATCATTCTTTTATTTGAAAGAAAAAACTTGCATGGCTTGGGTTTAATATTATTCCCATGGGTTTATAATCAACTGTGTTTTTCGTGTTAATTCCTTCGGTTTATAATATGAATCCTTCGAGTTTAATAATCAATGATTCATATTCCTCGTGTATAATATTATTTCTAGCGTTTGTAATATTAATCCTTGAATTTAATATAAATCCCTTGGGTTTATAATCATGGTCAGCCATGGTCCAGCGTCACATTGTAACAAAGATTATCTCAATATGAAAATCGACCATGGTCAAGCATCATCAACCATCTTCAAGTATGATCAAGTTTGGTCAACCATGGTACAATGTTGCTTGGTAAACCATGCTCAACCATGTCTATTTTAGGGTTTAGAATATTTATCTTAAGGTTTATATACTTTGGGTTTATAATATTAATTTCTTGGTTTTAATATTATTTCATTGGGTTTATAATCCTTCGAGGTTTTACTATTAATCCCTTGGGTTTATAATATGAATTCTTTGGGCTTATTAATCTAAGTGTTCATATTCATAGGGTATAATATGGGTTTATAATATGAATTCTTTGATCTTATCAATCTAAGTGTTCATATTCATATGGTTTATAATATTATTCCTTGATTTTAATATAATTCCCTTGGATTTATAATCATGGTCGAATGTCATGGTCAATCATGTTGAAGCATGGTCAACTATGGTCCAACGTCACATAGTGACAAAGATTGTCTCAATATGAAAATCAACCATGGTCCAACGTTGCATTGAGACAAAGATTGTCTTAATATGAAAATCAATGATCGTCAACTGTTGTCAATAACCACGTTCACATTATGACAAAGATTGTCTCATGGTCCAACATTATGCATTGTGACAAAGGTTGTCTCAATACGAAATTCAATTATGGTCAACCATGGTCCAACATCGCGTTGGGATAAAGATTGCCTCAATATGAAAATCAACCATCATCAACCAATGTTATTTTAACATTTATACTATTTATCAAAGGGTTTATATACCTTGGTTTATGATATTTATCTTAGGGTTTATTATAGGATTTTCTCAATATGAAAATCAATCATGGTCAACCATGGTCATTCAAGGTCAACATTGGTTAAATAAGGTCGAAAATGGTCAATTCTGGAAAATCATGATTAACAATGGTCAAGAATGGTTCAACCTCATATTGTGACAAAGATTGTCTCAATAAGAAAATCAACCATGGTCAACCATGTTCAATCATGCTCAACCATGGTCCAACATCACATCTGACAAAGATTGTCTCAATATGAAAATCAATCATGGTCAACCATGGTCCAACATCACATGTGACAAAGATTGTCTCAATATGAAAATCAATCATGGTGATCTGAATTTAAAGAGGAACGCAACAAATTACAGATATAACCATAATAACAAAGATGCGGCAGAAATAACACTTCATTTCATTAACATCAAATACTAAAATATGCTTACAAACAGAATGTAAATAAGACTAGCTCGAGTGATGGTAGCTTATCTCTGAGAAGAGATGTGGTGGCTACATGCCTTTGAATTGTCTTACAATGAGGGTCAAGGGCCTATTTATTATTCAAAAGCAATGGAAAACCCCAAAAATCAAAAAACCTAACCCCAGGAAATGAAACGCCAAACTATGGGCCCCATTGGCGTAAATTGGTACATCAACTTCCCGAGGTCGTAACTTTGGCATACGGTCTTCGTTTGACACGTATGATAACTCATTAGAAATATCTATCCGAGGACTACAGTTGTTGACAACAAATACAATGTTGAAAACTCATTTTCCCAAAAAAACTGTTTAGGGCCTCAAAACGGATTCGAAAGTTCACGACACAAAAAAACTACCAAAAATAGTAAATTGTGCTACAATTAAGGAAACTGAAAAATTGAAAGAAACAATGGTGGGGGTCTAAGTGGAATAGGTGCATGGCCACCAATATCCACTTGGATCATTCCTCCCCCCTTAGGAAACAATTGTCCCCATTGTGTTGAGTTCCTTCATGAGATAAGGAAACTTTTGTTGAACTAGTCCCTAGTAAGCCACTTCCCCTGGTGAAGGAGTTGGTCTGCTTTGACAACTCGATATAGTTGCATTATTTGCTATCGGGTGTTCTTGATCTGTGCGTCCATGATCCAATCAGTTGTGGCTTGTGCACCCATGATCTGATTTGTGCGTCCATGAACACTTGGTGTAGGCCAAGGAATGCGGGAATATTGAGCTCAAATGCATTGTCCCCCACAGCCTTGGTAATGGACTAAGCACCATATTGGAGTGGTCTGAGTTACTGATAGTCTCTGGTAAGGCATTCCTTCTACAAATGCAACCAGACTTTTTCGCCCACGTGAAACTTGTGTGGCACCCACTATTGATCATGTCACTACTTGTACTTGGCATTTGATTTATCTAGAATGTCGTGGACCTATTGGCGGATGTGATGAATGTGCTCAATGAAGTCATTTGCCTTGATGGATTTGGACTGGACATGAGCCGAATATGCCTGAGTAGCTGCAAATGGTATGGCCACATCAATGGGACATAGTGGTTGGAATCCCAAGCCCACCTGAAAAGGGTTGTGGCCAATTGAGTTGTGGAGAGCCCGGTTATAGATGTGTTGGACATAGGGGAGGCTCTCATCCCATGTGCTGGATGCTTTGAGTTGTACATACATAGAATTTGTATTATCATCCTATTGACGACCTTTGTTTGGCCATTCTTTTGGGGATGAAAAGTTGTGGACTTAGTGAGCTTGGTGTCCAGCATCGACCAGAGACAGGACCAAAACGTACTGAGGAACCTAACGTCCCGAACTGATATGATGGAATGTTGGATCCCAAAGTGTACACACAATCATTCAAAGAAGAGTTTAGTAGTGGCTTCTACTGTGATATTCTTCTTGCAAGCCGCCATAATGGCCATCTTCGAGAATCTGTCGATGACCACAAAAGCACAGTCGTTTCCATGCTTAGTAGAAGGAAATCCCAACATGTAATCCATGGAGATGGATTCCCAAGGTCGACTAGGGGTAGGCAGCGGAGTATAGAGGCCTTGCTTCTTAATGATCAGCTTGGAAATGGCGTAGTCAATGTGGGATCTGATGTACTTCCCGACCTCCTATCAAAGATTCGGCCAATAAAATACTTCTGCGGTACTACCACAATTTTCTCGACCCCGAAAAGCCCAGCAACCTGACTATAGTGTGCTTCCAAATCATCTTGGCACGCTCACTTGAAGGAACACAAAGGTGTCCCAGGTAGCATAACAGTGCATCTTGGAGGTGAAAATTTGAAACTTGTTGACCCTCCAAGAGCGTCTGGTATGTGTGGCCGAATTCTGGGTCGCTTTTGTAGAGAAGTGGCCAATTAGAAGTCTCATGCCTAGAAGAGTTGAGCACGGTGATTAACACCATGATTGGTGGTCGACTGAGGTAGTATGCAACATTATTAGTGTTTTCCTTCTTGTACTTGATATTAAAATCAAATTGTTGCATGTAGGAATTTACAGGGTAAGTTTTTCAGACAGAACACCAAAGGACACCGCTCATAAACAGATCATAGATCAATACACCAGTATTCTTAACGTGGTTAAAACCATCAAAGAGGGAAAAATTCCACGGAATAAGCCAACATGGCCACTTCAAACAATTTATTAATAAAAGAATGAAAATTTACATAAGCTTCTCTCATGAACGGTTACCCTACAAATGACCCTCCATGCTCTTTAAATAGAGATCATGGACCAATCGGGTGTTAAGTCATGGATCAAGTGTCGATAATACTGAGGAGAGAATGAACCGTCGGTTCACTACATATCGTGATCGTCGGATTGTAAGTTACAAAACTACATAGTAAATAAACACACTTTACCTAACTCTACACTAGACCAAGTTATACTTAACTATTTCCTATGTGTTGAAATATCCTAACATCCTCCCTTAAGAACAACTTGAGATAGGATTGAAGGATGTATAAATATGACACAATAGGAGAAGTAAGGAGGCATTAGAGCCTATTCCCCCTTAGTGACAACTTCTTGAACTCCAACCATAAATCGAAGTTTAGTAAACTTCGCCTCTGTGAGAGCTTTTGTAAAGATGTCTGCAACTTGATCATTTGTTGAACACTATTGCACTTCAAGAACATGGTCATGAATGAACTTTCTGATGAATTGCATGTGCAGTTCAATGTGCTTGCTACGTTGATGTTTGACTGGATATTTGCATAGTTGAATGGCACTTTGATTATCACACCAAATTGTAATCGAATGTTGCTGGTGAAAGCCAAACTCTGACAGGATTTGACGAAGCCACGGGGCTTCCTTACTAGCTTCTATGGCACCACAATACTTTGCTTCTGCTGAAGAAAGATAAATGGCACTTTTTTTCTTGCCAGCCCATGTAATAGGTCCTGAAAAAAGAGTGAACACATAACCTGCAGTAGACTTTCGATCATCAAGGTCACCAACCCAATCGGAATCAGTGAAACCAACCAATAGAGGAGATGCTTCTGCGCTGTAATGAATCCCAAACAGAACTGTACCTCGAACATAACGAAGTATTCTTTTAGTTGCTTTCCAATGGCTTTCATGTGGGTCTTGCATAAACCGAGCAATAAGGCCAACAGCAAAGGAAAGATCAGGACGAGTATGGGTCAGATACAAAAGTTTTCCTACAAGTTGATGGTATAAGGTAGCATCAACTTCAGGGTAAGTACAAGTGACTGAAATTTTGGCTCCAGACTGAAGGGAGAAGGGGTTGGCTTACAGTCTTCCATGTGAAAATGGCGTAGAAGATCACAGGCATACTTAGACTAGGAAAGGGAAATACCTTCCTTGGATTGCAAGACTTAAAGACCAAGAAAATAATGCAAGTGTCCTAAGTATGTCATTTCAAACTTCTTTTTAAGGTTGGACTTCACATGGTTTATAAGGTTGTGATCACTACCAGTAAGGCTAAGATCATCAACGTAAAGAACAAGAATGATAAGAGGCTTTCCCACTTTCTTGGTGTAGACAGTATTGTCAGAATCACACCTAGAAAAGACAGGTTCTAAAAGAAAGCTATCCATTTTGGCATACCAAGCCCGAGGGGCTTGCTTGAGACCATAAAGGGATTTATTAAGCCGGCATACAAGACTAGATTTTTTTTGTATAAAGCGAGTAGGTTGTTCCATATAGATTTCTTCATGCAAGTCCCCATGCAAGAAGGCAGATTTAACATCCATCTGATGGACTTCCCATTTGAAAGAGGCAGCAAGGGAAAGAACAAGGTGGACAGAGTTCATTTTGGCAACAGGGGAGAAAGTTTCAGTATAGTCAATGCCTTCAACTTGTGAAAAACCCTTAGCAACAAGACGAGCTTTATGTTTATCAACTTTCCCATCTGGTCCATACTTGGTTCTGTAAACCCATTTGCATCTAACAAGTTTTCATCCATTTGGTAGAGGAACAAGATCCCATGTATCATTTGCCAATAATGAATGATATTCTTCATTCATAGCTACGTCCCAATGTGGATGGCCTGAAGCTTCTGCAAAGGTGTCAGGATCATAATTTGCTGAGACTTGAGCCACTAAAGAAGAGGCTCTTTCAAACTGAGAACGTGTACGGCGCTGATCTGTAGGATCACCGGCAAGATCACTTGCTGCATTCCGAGTAGCTTGGACCCATTTTGGAAGTGAAGGAGCTGAAGGAGGATCCTGAGAAGGTGGGGGAGGATTGTCATCCTCACATTCATCATCTGAAGAAGAAATATGTTCAAAAGTAGAAGAGATAGAGAGAGGTGGCACATGCGCTGAACTAGGCTCGTAGGCCGATTTATTTTCATCAAACTTTACATATCTTCTAATGATAACATTTTTGGACTTTAATGGAATAAGTCTATATCCTTTGACATCTTCAGAATATCCAACAAAGATACATTTTTCACTCTTAGGTTCTAAAGCTTTACGTTTCTCATCTGGAATATGGGCCCATGCTTCACTTCCAAAAACACGAAAGTGACTCACATCTGGTTTAATTGAGCTCCATGCTTCTTCTGGGGTGATATTCTTTAAAACCTTAGTAGGAGTGTGATTTGTTATGTAATTTGCACAATTAATTGCTTCTGCCCAATAATTAAGACTAAGTCCTTTAGATTGAAGCATACAATTAACCATTTCCTTTAAGGTGCGATTCTTCCTTTTAGCTACACCATTTTGTTGTGGAGTATATTGTTAGAAAATTATATATTACGGAGCAATCGAACACATAAAATATTGTAGAAATATAAACACAGAAAACGCATAAAACAAGAGAGACACAGATATACGTGGTTCACCCAGTTTGGGCTACGTCCACCGTGAACAGCCAGTCCTTCCTTTCTATTATCCAAAAAAATGAAGAGACACAACCTACAGCAAATCCGCTGTAATATCCTCTGTTTTCTCTCACAATCTCACCTCTCTGTTTTCCGCTCACACATCTAGAATACACATCTATCTCAGCCTCAAATACAATGCCCTCATACAAAGAGAGGGGTTGCCTTCTAGGGCAAAAAGCCCTAAATTAAACATAAGTTCTACCATCAGATCATCCGCCTAATGAACGACCAAGATTGACTAGAAATTACTATATTTTTACAAGGCAAATTTACATCTGTTTTTAGCTTTGGGGACGCTGCCCCCAAGCCCCCGCCAGGGGACCGCTGGCCCCCGGACCCCACGGACACACGCCCCCCTGGACACACGCGGGAGGGACAAGTCCCCCCCACACCTCCCCACGTGGAGGGGGGTACAAACTTCCTGGGGTATACATCCGGCTGAAACCAAGACCTTTGAACAATCATGCTCCACACACAAAAATCTACCACTTGGAGAATGATTGTAGCAACTCCATCGCTGCTTCATTTGCTGGACAATGACTCCTCTTTTGGACCCGGCTGTTTCTCATCTTCATCGTCATCCTTGAAGACCAATTGAAACTGAGCATGTTCTCAGTTTCTCCCTCGTTACAAC
>APFE030699810.1:9176-23053 GCA_000404065.3 Pinus taeda | reverse complement strand
AAACCGGGAGCTTCTGAAAATGGTCGCTCCCGCTCCCGCTTCCGCTCCCGCTTCCGCTCCCGCTCCCAAGTAACATTGTTATAGAGTGTAGTAATGACTGCCTACACACCAGGCTCCATCTCTATAGTGTGCTCAAACCCCCTGTCAGGTGGTTGCCCTGGTGGTATATCTCCAAAAACTACCAAATATTTGTCCAGTATAACCTATATGTCTGGATGTGGTGGCTTGGCCTGTCCCCCAGCCTCTAAAATCCTCATCTCTACTGCCCATGCTATGTCCCCATGCCTCAAATCAACCTCCATCCTGTGGGCCGAAACTGTCTGTGGAGGATATGAATGCATGCCCCAAAGAACCACTAGTTGACCATCCAGCCCAGTAAACTCCATCTATAGTTTCCTCCAGTCGGTGGTAACTCGGCCAAGGGAATACAACCACTGGACACCCATCACCACATTGGTGTCTGGTACGTACACCACGAAGAAATGGTATGTCATCGAATAGTCCCCCATGGTCACTGTCAAAGTGGGAACATACCAAGTGCATTGCATAGTTCTGTCTCTTGGTACTAGAGCTGAAATCCCCTCAAACTCTACAGTGGTGATTCCTCTCCTCTAGACCATCTGAGCATCAATAAAATTGTGGGTGGCCCCATTGTCTACTAAGACTGAGACACGTTGCCCTTGCATTGTGTCTCTGATCCCTCATGGTCAAAAATTTGGGAACCCCACATAAAGAGGCTAGGACTCCCCTAGAGGGTAAAGAAGATGCTCCCCCATGTGGTGGCGGTGGTGGTGGTCCCCTCTCTGCTTGACCCTCGCTGTCTCCTCCACCAAACTCCAACTCCACCTCATCCTCCTGATTGTTGTCCGAGAAGACCTCAATATAATGGGCCTTGCCCAATGTGCACCGATGGCCCGATGTCCATGGATCCTGACATGTAAAACACAACATCCTCCTCCTGAGGTCTCTCCTGGTCTCATTGTCCAACTACCCTCGCCCTTGGGTTGCTCTCTGTGTTGGGGGTGCTCTAATGTCACTCCCCTTTTGAGGGTAGGGTGTGCATGGTGGAAAGGGTGCTCGGGTCTTGGGGATGGCCCCTTGCAAGTCTCTCGTACAAGTCATGACCTCCAATAGAGTAGAGGGTCTATGTGACTTTACTAGTCCACGCACTGGCTCCGTCGGCCCCTCTACAAATGTTTGTACTCACCTAGCATCTGACAGATCTGATACCATGTCTGAGACCCTTAGGAACCCCGAAATATACTACTCTGGATGTCTTGTCTACCTGAGCTAGGTCAACTCCCTGAAGTGAGCTTCCAAATCCCTCCAATCAAAACACTCCACTACTCTTCGTGTGAAATCCTCATAAGAGGTCACGCTGGCATGCCCCAAAGTGGACAAGCCATGAAATCACCATTCGTGTGCCTCCCCCTCCAAATGCAAAGTGTCCATTTTAATGACCTCTACCTCCGTCATCCTGTCGAGCCATAAATAGGTGTCCAGCTTTTCCACCCAAGCACGTGTTGTGCACTTAGTAGTGCCATCGAATGTGGGGAAGTAAATCTTCCCAATGTTGCGCTGCAACTCATAGTTTTGCGTGCCATGGCCTCCATAGCTCCTCCCCTTCTCATTCTGCTTGAGCTCGCAAAAATCTTTGAACGATAGTGCTTCTCTAAAGTCTCCTCCCATGGATTGCCACTCCCTAAAATGCTCCCCCATAGGCGATTGATTATCAACTCCTCCTTGTTCACCCAGTGCCAAAGGTAGGAAAGAAGGTAGTGTGGCTCTAGTTGGCCCACTAGAGGATGGTGGTTGCACAGTAGGTGAAGGGTGGTCAAACTGTTGAGAGGCTCCTGAAGAATCTCCAAATAGAAAATCTCGGCGAGTGCTTCGCTCTCGATTCTACATTTTGATCTCAGCTAACATCTCCTTCTGCCCCTTTGCCAAATCACTCAGGGCCTTCAAGAGACTGTCAAAGGCAACCTCCTCTCTGCTCTTAGGCTCCCCCATGTCTTCTGCTATCACTGCCTTCCCAAATTCCTTCGTGTCTATAGTGATCTCTAACTCCCTCTCCCTACTCTGGTACCTTTGCCTCCTGTAGGTAATATTTTCCCTGTCTTCCTCACTCATAGGAAAGTCCCCCATGACTGAGCCAAGATTTGAGCATGATACCACTGTAATGTTCCAAAATAGGAAAAACAATGATATGCAAGCAAATAACAATTTTTCACCATAGAAATTTCAAAACAATTAGAACACACCCATAATAATCAGAAATATGGAAGCAACTAAGCCATTTTATTATAAACTGGTGCAAGAGTACAAAATATGGAAGGAATGCACTTGGGCTTGCCTCAAAGGCAGGCGGAGCAAAGCCGAGGTGAAGCAATGACAATCCGAAACACAATCAACTGACCAACCGCTACATTGCACAGTGCCCAACCATTTTGCACTGTATGGTGCAAAGATATGGCTGAAAACCCCACCTCCGGTACTCAGAAAATTCTGCAAAATTATTTATAGGCTCCTCAAGCAAAACCCACAAAAACCCAAAATTGGTTTGGCTTGATTTTGACCTTCCAAATCGACCCCCAAAAATCCCTACGCCCTCCAAAACTGCTGAAGCACACTGCCTGTCAATACACCAACAAAATCCTCCTCAAACATCCCAGAAAAGTAGCAATCACCTCCACTAACACTTCCCTTGTTTCTCCCAACAAGGAACAACTTCAATGGCTGAGTCTCCACTACCCACGTTCGCCCAATCTCTTCCTTCTATGTTGGCCCCAAGAAGTGCGAAATCCCCACTGAAGAAAGCTCTTTCCTCCAGTCCAAAAACTCACCCAAATGGTAGCAAATCACCAGAGCTTCTTTCCTGGAATTTCTCCTGACAATAGCTCCCTTGAAGAATGCACAAGATCTCAACTTGGTTTCTCCCACTGCGTCCTCCAGAAATACGCATCACCTAGAGACATTGAATACAAATGCTCGAAACCACACTGAAAATCACCTCCGGAAGATTATGGATGAACCTCTCTAGGGTGGCACTCAAAGTCCCCAAAGAAAGGGTGAGTTCTCCGCTTGGAAAAATCGTGCTAAACAACAATTGAACCGGCTAAGTAGCTCGAGCAACTAAGAAGAAATTTGATATGCCAAAGATGATCAAATGAAGAGTGTTGTCTTCCTTTTATAGATTTCATGGAGCCTTTTTCCCTCCTTTAACCCTCGTTCGTGGGTCCCTCACTAAGCCTTCAATTTTCCCTCTCATGCATTTCAAACCATTGGCTTAGGGAATGTGTATTACCTTGTGTGGGTGGCCCCTGCATGCTACTAACAAAACCAAAATAACCTACTTCTAACTCCTAAGTATTCTAATAAAAATCGAATGGGCCATCTCCTCCAAATTGGCCCCAAAATGTAGAAATTAATCATGTTCCAAAATAATTTAGGAAGGGACATTACAGTTAGACATGGTAGTGGTTGGTTCCTGTTGGATATACAAGATCAATCATGCTGTAGATGGTAGCATATAAAGATCAATTTGGCTGCAGTATGTTTCCACAGATCAACAAGTTGCAGATATTTTTACGAAGGCCTTGGGTAAGGAAAATTTGTCTTCTTCAGTGATAAGTTGGGAGTAGTGGATAACACCTTCCTCGCTAAGAGGGATTGTCAGTTTTCGTAGCTCAAATAGGTGTTCTCATCTCAGATGGTGTCTATGTTACTAAAGAACACAAGAGGATTAATTATCTCCAATACCCAGAAAAAGTTTCCAAGTGAAATTTGTTGAAATTCTGATGCTCTATGCTGAAACAATTACTTATTCCAAAAAATTCTTTCTGTTGCAACATTACATAAGCAATTGTAGATAGGACATAAACCAAATACACAACAGAAGACAGCCAAGAAAAAATGAGACAGAGAACTTAGGTCCAATGACCAGGGAAAAACCCAACCAAATTCTTCTTCTATTAGATATTGATTATTCAGTAGAGGTATAGCGTACAATGAGAGATCAAGATAGTGAGTAAGTTCACCCAAATCTAAACAAGTTGTAGCATGAAGATCATTGGTAGCAGCAACAGATGCAAACACTAAATCAACCTTCCCTTCAACTGAATCAACACTGAAACACTAAAGCACTTAATCAACCTTGGCTCACCAAGTTCTTCTCTTATTGTCCAAGTCTCTCTATCTCACAATCTTCTTTAATTCTCTCCAACTCTCTCTCTCTCTCAAGTTCAAATTCTTCTTTCACAATGCACAAGTAATAGTAGTCAAGTGAGAAGACATGAGACATGTATATAGGAGAAGCAACGAATTCTTGTCAATCAAGATTAATTTTGAGACAAATTAATTTTGCTATGAGACTTCTAGAAAAGTTATTTTTAAAATTCAATATGTCCTTAGCCATCGATTAGATTTAGATCGTGGCCATCAATTGGTCAATGAGAGATTATAAGAGGAGATCGATGGGACCTTTGGAGATTATTTTCGATGTAGTGGCAACAAGAGCATAGTGACAGCGTGGGAGACACCAGTAAGGTTCAACAGGAAAGATTGAGGAGAGAATTTCCAGATAAATTCTTCACATTGATTCTAGTTTTTCAAGAGAAAAAAGGGCGCCGATTATTTTGTAGAAGAAAGATTGATACAGTTTATGCAAGTAGCCAGTTTATCCAGTGAAAATAGCTAGAGGCTCTTTTCAGTTGCTAATTGTTAGTACAGTTCCCTGGAAGCAGTGTAAGTTGGTTTATAGAGTTGTTGGAGGCAGTGTTTTCTCACAAGTTCGTATTTTCCAGATAGCTAGTGCGAGTTGCAGGAGGAAGTGTGAATTACCTAGGAGAAACAGAGTTTGTTTGCAGAGGGAAATTTTTGATTTCATAGTTCAATTTGGTTAATGGAAGTGGAGAAAATAAATTTTCCATAAGGATTTTTTTACACGCCAAACAGTTGATGCAATGTTGCACGAAGCGGGGACATTTTTTGGAAGTGAAGTATCGAAAGCGTCATTTTCCAATAATCTAGAAAGTAAGGCATCTCATAAGCGTCTACTATATATACATATATATATATAGATATATACATTTATATTACAAATTAGTTGCAGGAGATATGAAAACATGCATATTTGTACATAAATCAAGATAGATATGGCATCCATTGTACATCAATGATTAATTATTCGAGCATCAATCATCTAGAATCTAGATTCTTCTCCTCTTGTCTAGCCTTTGCCTCTACCTCGATTGTCTAGGGATATTAGTCAAGCTTGCCCAATTTTCATCAAACTACCTAATCCAAGCCTTAAAATATGGTAGAAAAAGTTTAACATGCTTGATCAATGATTTTGACTTGATTGAGAGGTAATTTTTTGCCAAGGCTATGACAAAAGAGTTCAACAATTAACACCACCAACACTAGGGTACATATGGGGCTTCGTGCTCTTGATTAAATGCCAATCACATACCCTCATACATGATATAATCTAATGAAATGCCACGATCACATTGATCCTAATATCTTGAAAACTATTAAGTCTCTTGAATTTTGAATAGGATATGAAATTCTATTTTCTCCGTATGAAGTCCGATCAAGCTGGAATCGCTCTCAAACATCTTAAGTCATTTCATGGTAATGTTAAAAATTTAAGTAAAAGGATGAAAATGAAAGATAAAAAAGAATGCCACTTTTACTTTAAGAATTAACATTACCATGAGGGAGCATCTAGGAAGTATCTAAGGAGCATCAAGGGAGCATCTTGGGAGTGACCGGGAAGCCCCAACCCAACTTAAGTCAAAGCAAAAATAAAAAATAAAATTTAAAACCCTACAAAACTGCCCGTCTCCCTCCAGATCCATTGGCAATCTGCGCAGATCCATTCCCGAAACTCCACGAATACGCAACGGATCCTTTTCCGAATTCACGAATCAGGAACTTGGAACTGCGGATCAAGCTCGCACTGTTTCAAATATCCAAAAATCGCCTCCAAAATGGCAAATCCGATTTTTGGATTCACAATTTCGTTGTAGGATCACCCAAGAATCTGTACGGTACACGATTTTGGGCTTGGATCCTTGGGGGGATAGGATCATGCAACACTGAGTTGATGTAATCCTTGATTTGCTAAAGAATAATAAATAAACCCTCATCTGCAGAATTAGTTCTCCCTTCACGTTTTTTCTAGGGACAATTTGTCCAAAAATACTAGAGTCAAATTTTATCTGTGTGTTATTTCTCAGTTCCTGTGATTATTTATTTGTGAAATTGCAGTTCAAGTTGTGTTATTTTTAGTATTTGTTGCAAATTAACTTTCTAGATGACAAATAATTTGCAAAGATAGAAGATTAATAACCAGTAACTGCAATAGAATTTTCACAGCAAGGACTAGGCACTTGCCTTGGCTACATGGTACATCGTTTCAGCATCTAGAGATGTAGCGAGAAGGGTACAACCATGTGGAGGCTCCTCAAAGCCCAATGCCCATCTCATGAGAGGAATGTTGGGGCTACAAGGTCATATTTTCTCTCAACAATGGGCAAAACGTCCTTTGGGTGGTGTTAGATAAGTTTCAAGTCTTTTTTCAATGGATCTTTGTTGCATGAGTAATCAACCACTTGAATCATACCCTCAAGATCAAGTGAAATGAATATTATCAGCGACAAAAACCATTAAAGCATCATGGTGGACCATATTGGTTGTTAGGGGCACAAAAATAGTCAAACAAACATTGCCTTCCAATGTCTTCCTAGCTCAAGATTTGTAAGCAAGTTACCACATTTTCATTGGGGATGATTAGACCTTCAACACTATTAGGTGCTTCCAGACCCCAAGGGGCAAGACATTTCACAAGTAGACCCATCATTCCATATGTGCATGTGATAATGATGGTGATGGAGTGTGAAAGACTTCAAGGAAGCTGATCATAGCCATGGTACCAACTAGAGTTTGTCCAACATCTTTGAGTGTTATAATCAAAAGAGGAAGCAATTGTGGAGGCATGAGTTACCCCTTTCCTTGGCTTGATTTTTCCACCCATCTAGTGCACCTTTTTAAGTTAATAATCTATCTTTCTTTTTGCATAACTTAAGATACCAAGTTTGCTTTATGCTTTTCCAATACCCCTTGAAGATGTAGTATTTTCTCGCTCATTAGGGTTGGGACATTCAAGAGTTCCTTTATGATAGACCATATATGTTAAGGAACTAGGTGATGGCTAATGAGGGTGTAGAGTTCATGCTAGGATGTCGCCCACGTGCTTACTATGTCCCAAACATCTTTTGACTTTTTTTTTTCTTTAATTGTGGTTTCATATGATTTTATCATTCTTTCAACTACATCAATCCCTTAGGAAAAATTTCCAGGCCCTAACTCAGAGATAAGGATATAAGTTGCCAGTCTCAATGACAAATGACAATCAATGCAAGGAATGGATGTGGATAATAAGGGAAATATGGAATGTGGTAAGTATGGATTGCCTTGGGCATGCTACTTTAGATCCTCCTATTAGTGCCCCTCCTGAAGGACCTTAGGTGAGGTCACACTGGACTACAAGCAAAGAATAACTGCCCAAGTTAAGCATGGGAACAAGGGTACAATCAAGAGTGGTCAATCTTCCAGCTTGCCTGTGATCCATATTAGTATGCTCCAAAACATTAAATGAAAGCACATGATTACAAAAATGATTAGTGCAGCTTCCAATAGATGACCCACCTTCCTTCAAGAAGCATGGCAGATTGCAGAGAGCATTGACTGGAGTATAATTGGAGAGCTCTGATGGAAAGCTATCTGTGGGCCTTCATAGGGCTGCTGCCTGGCTGGCTGACAATGAGGAGAACAATTTTCTCCTATCCCATTTCTGGTGGTTAACAGCCTTCAATGATATGGTTTATATCACTGTGAATGATACCACATTCTATTTTTCCTATGTTTTCTGCTCCTTGCGCTGAGTATTTGTTTTTGCTTTTGCTTCAGAATCTAGTCATGATGTATCCATCCCAACCAACGTGATTAGGATTTCACTCACAGGGACAACACACTATAACAGCCAATTCTCTTGTTCTTAGCATGCCCTATTGTGTTGGACCAAAGTTAACAACATTCATATTGAATTTATTCATCCTTCCTCTTACATTTTGGCAGTCCCTTTCTACTCATATTTAGTTTCAATTTATGAAACGATGTGGTTGGTTATTCTCGTATGATCTATATGACTTATATGTTGTCAGATAATACATATACCCTTTTCATACATTGACATCAATATTTAAATTTCTCCTATGTCTTTTTGGTTCTTTAATTTGGAAATCGTAACATCCACTGAAGATGGTAATATTTTGTCCAATAAAACCTTTGTAGAATTTGTCTATTCAAACTCACACAGTTGGTCTATGTAGGACGTGGGAGTCAAAGGAGCAGCTCTGCTTGCTGGAAAGTGGCTTGGTTGGCACAGTACATTTTCTCCTGGTGGTTAGTAATGCCTTTTCTTTGGTGTTTCAATCTTCTTTCTTGGATAGTTGGAATAATTATTGCCATGAGTGGCACGTAAACTTTCCCTATGGTTATTTCCCATCTTTTGAATGATTCATCATTTTTATTTCTTTTACCTAGAGTGGAAACTCATTTATGCTGCATTCTTGGGATGCATATTCCACTTTAACCTATATTGTATGAAATGCATGTACAAAAAAAATATTTAAAATACATGCAAACTTCAAAAATGAAAATTTTAAAATTTTAGGAAATGAAGAAACACATGGTAACAAAAAGTTGTGTATCTGTTTTTATGCATACTAGAAAAAAATAGTTAAAAAACAAAAATTGTAGCCATCAATCTTTATGTGTTTCATCTTTCAAACACCATGAAAATCCATTCATAGCTAAGAAGAAAATAGGATTTGTCTTCATATATAACTTTATAAGACAACTTAGCAAGTAGATTAGGGCCTATCCCATACATAAAAAAAAGACATTACATATCAAAATTTATGGCCTGGCCCATATAGATAATATAAAATGACACTGCATGTCAAGATCACCAAGTCCTTCATCATCACACATCTAATAGCCAACAATCTCATTTTTTGACTCTCAAAAATTGTCAATTCTGCAAAACCTGAAGCAGAAGCACATCCTGTAACTACAAAAGTATCTTGTTCATGTAAAGACAATGTAGGATTCTCCAAAACAACTTCCAAATCATTATGTTTAGGATTCGTATCCTGATCCTTTGTAAGCCCTAGCTTGTATTCTTCCTTCTTGTGAGCAATGAGCCATAGATTGGAGTGAATGTAGTGTTAGTTTTTGGTAGCATCAGATGTGCTCTAGCCATGAAAATTGGTGGAGAGGCTAAGGCACATGAGTTCTAAAGAACCCAGAAACTGTTTGGTGAAATTCCACCCGGATTGTATTTTATTAAAATAATTGATATTTTTAATGGGGTTCCTAAGTCTAAACTTAGGAAAATTAAAATATTAATGTCATGTCCCTTCCCAAATACATTTATAATAGGTTATCTCTACATAATTTTGCACATTTTTGCCAAGGAAAAGGACCCAACAGTTTCTACTTAGGGAGTTAGGAGAAATTTCGGCTAAATCAGATTGCTAGTGGAAGGTGGGGGCCACCCACGTGGGAATTCGAACTAGGCGATTCGAATGGCTTGGAGGGAATTCGAATAGCTGATTGGAAGGGCCCACATGAGGCAAGGAAGGCCCATGGAGTCATAAGGAGGAGGAGGCTTTCATTTGGTCATTCATTCATCTTTGTGCATCGAATTTGCTTGACTGTTTGCTCAAGCTGCTTAGCCGAGTCAACTGGCTGTTCAACCACGAATCTCTCAAGCGGGAGATTCAACCTTACCTTTGGGGGACTTCGAGTGCCACCCTAGGAAGGCAGTTCCATAGCATTTTCAGGAGTTCCGGGGAGTGTCTACAACACAGTCACTCAACCATCTTCAGGGAGTGCATATTTCTGGGCTAGCAATCAAACATACAGAGGGAGATAGAGCCACCTTGGGTCAACCAATTGCCGGAGGAGCCAAGGAACCTAAAGGATAGTATTGGGCCAACATACAGTGAGAGTTTTGGAGCCAGAGAAGCCAACAACCCAGTAGTTCAAATTCCAGGCCTGGGAGACAGTGTAGAGGGCTAGTTCAACAATTTTGTGGGTCTTGAGGGCAAGAGCTATAGCTCGGAAACTCATCTAGGAAGGCAAGAGATTTGTAGGAGGGAACATCTCAAAGTTTTGGGGCACTTTTCAGGAGGTTTTATAGCCTCAATCCAGCAAGCCGAGTTTTGTAGTTGCAACTGAGGTTGGGCTCCTTGGGGGTCGAATTTCAGAAGTCTGAAACAGCTCAACAATCTTCGTGGGTTTTTTTGGGTTTAGGCCAAGGAGAAAGGAGCTGAAATCTCATAATTTTCTAAGCATGGGAAGCAGTGATTCCAGCCCTTCGAAGTCAACAGAGAGAGCAGTGTTCTGGGCAGCGCTATTCAGTTTGGTGCAGCAGTTGTAGTAGCCTTCAGCTCATCATTTGCTCACCTGGATTTTTTCATGCTTGTCCATTGAGACAAGCCCAGGTGCACCACTCTATTTTACTATTGTATTTTCCCTTGAAGAAGTAATAAAATGGCTCAGCAGTTTACTATTTCCAATGTTTTCACGGGTGCTTAATATTTATTTTGTTTTTCTGATTACTGGATTGTTTGAATGCTTGGTATATCATTTATATTCCTATTTAGGAACATTACAGTGGTATCAGAACCTAGGTCTTGGCTCAGCGGTGGGGATTTTCTCCTATGAGAGAAGGGGACCAACAAAACATCACATACAGAAGGCAGAGGTACCAGAAGAGAGAAAGAGAGCTAGAAATCACTCCAGACACAGAGGACAAGGGGGGAAAGCAGTGGTAACAGAGGAGGATATGGTGGAATCCAATAGCAGGGAGGAGACAACTTTTGACAGCCTCATGAAGGCTTTGAATAACCTAGCGAAGGGCCAGAAAGAGATGTTAGAGGAGATAAAAATGCAAAACAGAGAGAGAACCACCCCTAGAGGATTTTTATTTGGGGAAACTTCTGGAGTCTCCTAGCAATTCAATCATCCTTCACCAGCAGCACAACCCCCATTAGCTAGTGGGCCAACTCGAGCCACACTGCCCTTTTCATACCTGTGGCACAAATCGAACTAGCAGGGGGTGAAGACCCCACACAGATGGGAGAACACTTTAGAGAGTAGTAATCTTTGGGTGCAGACTTCAGGGAAGCACTCTCTCTCAGACATTTATGCAAGCTCAAGCAAAATGAGAAGAGCAAAGGCTATGGAGGACAGGGCACACAGAGCTATGAGTTGCAGAGGACCATAGGGAGAATCTACTTCCCTACATTCGATGGCACTGCCAAGTGCACTACTAGGGCTTGGGTTGAGAATATGGACACCTATTTCCAGCTCAACCGAATGACAGAGCTAGAAGCCATCAAGATGGCCACACTGCACATGGAAGGGGAAGCCCATGAATGGTGGTTTCATGGTTTGACCACCTTGGGGCATGCCAATGTGGCTTCTTATGAGGATTTCACCAGGAGGGTGGTGGAACGTTTTGACCAGAGGGATCTAGAGGCCCATTTCAGGGAGCTAACCCAATTGTGCCAGACAGGCAACCCAGAATTGTATATTTCGAAGTTTCTGTGAGTTTCAATCATGGTCCTGGACCTACCAGAGGCTCGAAGGGTATATACTTTCATTAAGGGCTTGCTTGAGCCCCTGCATGGACTAATGAAGTCACGCATACCCTCCACACTGCAGGAGGCAATTATGTGCACTAGAGATCTATAGGGGGCCATCCCCAAGACCAGAGCGCCTTTTCCTGCATGGACCCCTTTTCCACAAAAGGGGCATGACACTAGACCCCCACCTTAGAGAACTACCTAGGGACAGGGGTAGCTGGATGATGAGACACAAAAGGACCTCAGGACGAGGAAGTTGTGCTTCACTTGTCGGGAGCCCTGGGCACCAGGCCATGGGTGCACTGCTGGCAAAGCACATTATATTGAGGTCATTTCACACAATGACCAAGAGGATGAGTTGGAGCAGGAGTGTGGTGTGGGAGATGGTGAGAGTCCGGCAGAGAGGAGACCACCACCACCACCTCCACAGGGAGGGGTATCCTTTGCCCCATCCGAGGGAGTCTTTGTTTCTTTATCTATGGCCCCCAAATTCTTAACGTTGAGGATCAGAGGCGCTATACAGGGACAACGGGTGTCAGTCTTAGCTGACAGTGGGACTACCCACAACTTCATAGATTCCTAGTTGGTTCAGAGGAGGGGCCTCAACATGATTGAGTTTGAGGGATTTTTAGTCCTAGTACCAGGTGACGGTACCATGCAATGCACTCGGTATGTACCTGCTTTGACAGTAGCTATGGGGAACTACTCGATGACGGACCACTTCTGTGTGGTCGATGTGCCAGACCCCAATGTGGTGATGGGTGTCCAGTGGTTGTACTCCCTTGGGCGAGTCACTATTGATTGGAAGAAACTGGAGATGGAGTTCACCAGGCCGGATGGAAAATCAACAGTTCTCAGAGGCATGCATTCATATCCACCCCAGATAGTCTCAGCACATAGGATGGAGGAAGATCTGCAACATGGGGACATAGCATGGGCAGTGGAGCTAAGGGTTTCAGAGGTTGGGGGACAGGTCTAGCCACCACCACCAAACATACAGGCCTTGTTGGACATATACGCAGTGGTGTTTGGGGATATTCCACCAAGGCAACTGCAAGACAAGGGATTTGAGCACACTACTGAGTTGGAGCCAGGTGTGCAAGCAGTGATCACTACCCCTTATAGGCATCCTAAGGCCTACAAGGATGAGATTAAGAGGTCCATCAAGGAGCTGTTGGCATTGGGCCATATCAGGCCAAGTTCCAGTCCCTTCGCTTCTTCAGTAGTGCTGGTGAAGAAGAAGGATGGAACCTTACGCATGTGTATTGACTACCGGGCCCTCAACCGGAAGACACTGAAGAACAAGTACCCATCCCTGATCCGGATTTAAACAAGAACGCAACGAATTACAGATATAACCATAAATACAAAGATGCAGTAGAAATAACATTTCATTTCATTAATATCAAATACTGAAATATGCTTACAAAGAAAATGGAAATAAGACTAGCTCGAGCAATGGTAGCTTATCTTTGAGAAGAGATGTGGCAGCTACATGCCTTTGAACTGCGTTACAATGAGGCTCAAGGGACTTTTTATTGTTGAACAATAAGAGCAAACCCTAAACAACCAAAACCCTTACACAAGGAGATGTAACACCAAGAGTTTATGGGCCCCATTGGGGTGAGTTGGACAACCAACTTCCTGGGGTCACGACTTGGTCATATTATCTCTGTTTGACATGCATGATAACTCGTTGCAAAGAACTCTTCGAGGACTACGACAGAAAAGACAATTTTAGTTGGAAAATCGTCGGCTGGTAAATTGCCAAAAAACGTCATTTAGGGCCTCAAAATGGCTCCGAAAGTTTAGGACCTGAAAAGCTGCTAAAAATAGTAAACAGTGCTACAATTAAGGAAACTGAAAAACTGAAAGAAACAATGGTGGGGGTCCAAGTGCAATTGGCGGGTGGCCACCAATATCCACCTAGATCATCCCCCCCCAGGAAGCAATGGTCCCCATTGCGTTGAGTTCCTCCATGAGATGAGGAAACTTCTGCTGAACTTGGTCTCTGGTGCAATGTTACTTGGGAGCGGGAGCGGAAGCGGGGAGCAGGAGCGGAAGCGGGAGCGGGAGCGACCATTTTCAGAAGCTCCCGGTTTGGGAGCGAATCCGAGAGCGATTTTTCAAAAATATATATATTTTTTATATTTT
>APFE030699799.1:0-17815 GCA_000404065.3 Pinus taeda | reverse complement strand
AAAAATAGACTTGCGCCAAAAATAGCCTGCGGGCCCACTTAGTGAAGGCGACTTCTTTCCACTAAGCTCCATCATCTTGTTGCATTCTCAACAAGCATTTCTTGTTGCACACTTTTCAACAGAGCATACTAGCTACTCAAACTTTTATGTTGAATAGATTACTTTTCAATGGTGTTTTTGATGGTTTTCCTTTTTTTGTTGAGCTTTCTCTTCATCTTAATTTGTAGGGTCTATTCTACATTCGTGAGGCTTATATTTTCTCTATACCAGGGGTTTTAGTGGACAGATGGAGAAACTCACTGGAGTTGGGTTTAAACGGTTTGGTTGCTGAGGAATGGGAGAGGTTTATTTGAGCTCTCTCGTCTAGTGGCCTCTTCATCTCAGATAAGGACAATTCCTTAGAATGGTGTGGGAATTCCACAACTGACATTGTTATAGCCCGTAGTGCATACAATATAGTTTCTCGTTCTTCTTTTTTCTCAAAGGACCAAGTGGTGGCATTCAAGTACGTGGAAATGGTCTGCTGCACATAAGTTGAAGCTTTTTATTTCAATGGCCCTTGAAAAACTTATTTTAGCATGGGACCGTTTGTTGAAAAATGGATTTTAGCGGCCAAAGATTTGTGCTCTTTGACTTAAGGATGAAGAAACTATAAACCATTTGATATTTGCTTGTATTTTTTCAAAGACTAATTGGTCAGAGGTTCTTGATGTCCTTAACTTGTAGGAGGGTGGTCCTATCTCACCACTAGACCAGTGTCTATTGTGGTTGGGAAACAACATAGGTAGATTCAAAGCCCTGCCCATATTTATTGCTTTGGGTGCGTGGACAATATGAAACAAGTTGATATTTGAAGGTAGAACAAAGAATTCCAATGGAATTCTTGGTGAGATTATCGGTTTCTTTTTTGATTACATAAGCTTGAGAAGTTGTCTAGGTGTCGATGCTTTTGTTTCCCTCTCAGTTCTCTGTCTGTTAATGTGGGTTTCTTTGATGAAGCCTAACATGATGGGGTCTGTGGAGGGGGAAGCATCATTTCTCTTCTAGAAAATGTTACTTATTATATCTCGTTGAATGTTGGTCGAGGCATTAACACAAACACATAGATCATTGTAGCTTATGCACTTATGTTCTTTGCTGCTTCTTTGAAGTTAACTTCAATACAAGCGTATGGGGATTCACAACTCGATGGTGTGAAAGGGTCAAATGAATGTTGTTTCTTTAAAGCCTTGGATGGATCACATTCTTATCCTTAAAGAGTGCTTTTAGGGCATTTTCTTCCAACATATATTGAGGGCCTGGAATCAACAAGCTAATTTTCTCTCCAGAAGGCCCTTTAGGTGGAGGAGGGCAACTTTCTCTCTCAGGAACAAAAAGGCATAGTACTTTTGAGTAGGGGTTCCTTGCAGATTCCTATGGATTTGCATTTGGTCGAGCTAGATTTTGGTTTTCAATCTCTCTTTGCAAAGGCCATTTTAGTTATCTCGTCTATTTTTTCTTTTTGCAATTTTGTCTAGTTGCAACATGCTTCTTTCTGTATTTTTCATTGATTATGCAACAACTTTGTATATGGGTTGATTTGGGGTTGTCAATGGTTTGTCTAGATTTTTATGGAATACCTGCAGACTAAGGCTCTTTCTCGGCAAAGGTGTCTCTCCTTTGTTGTCTTATGTACTTCTTTTCATATCTTATGAATGTAATGATTTTTCTTTTTATGGAAAATATAAGACAATGCATCACCACATACATTTCATCCTCAATTTGTCCTTATACATATAGAGCATAATCTATTGAGGAGTTAGTTTTTTTTTTTTTTTTTTCAATTGAGAATGATACTTTTTTGTTATTCAAGGATAATAAAAAAAGTACAGTCAATCCTACAAAAAAACTGTAAATTCCTTACAACAAGCAAAACAGATTATGAGTTGTGCAGAAAAAGCACATTGAGGAGCTAATTTTAATTGACATATTTAACATTTTAATATACAAAAATTCTCTTTTGAAGGAATGATTATTATGTATCCGGGGTTGCAAAAGCACCGAGCTCGCTCGTATTATCATTAGTCTTCTCCTTTATGCTGATGATATCATTCTTCTTGCAAGGAACCATGATGACCTAATCAAGGAGCTTAAAACTCTTCATGCCTACTGCTCCAAGATGGGTATGGCTGTTAATACCGACAATACTAAAGTCATGATCATTAAATCCAAAAAGATCGCCCATGGTAGTTTCACCTATGATAACCATTGTCTTGAGCAAGTTTCTTCTTATAAATATTTGGGTATTGACTTTCCTCATCACCTCAACTCGAATTATAGCATTGAGAAAAGAATTATTGGAGGTTGGAAAGCTTATAGGAGCTTAAAACTCTTCATGCCTACTGCTCCAAGATGGGTATGGCTGTTAATACCGACAATACTAAAGTCATGATCATTAAATCCAAAAAGATCGCCCATGGTAGTTTCACCTATGATAACCATTGTCTTGAGCAAGTTTCTTCTTATAAATATTTGGGTATTGACTTTCCTCATCACCTCAACTCGAATTATAGCATTGAGAAAAGAATTATTGGAGGTTGGAAAGCTTATTATGAGCTTGAAAACAACTGTAAGTCAGTTGATCTTTACATTTGGAGTAAAAAAAGGTTCCACTTTGAGATTCTAGTCACCTCTGTTATCTTATATGGATGTGAAGTTTGGGGGTGTAGTATATCTAGGGAGTCATGGAGAAAGATTGAGATGATCCAAAATAAATTCATAACCTATGACCTCAAGATCAAGGGAAATACTCCCTATCCTATCCTCTTGATCAAAGTTGACCTCTCCCCCACTGAAAGTGCGACTATGTTTAGATATCTGATGTATAAGAAGAAGCTTCATAATATGGAATCCAAGAGGCTCCCAAAAATTGCTTCTAACTTTAGCCAAAACCCCCACCTGCACCTCAAGCGCGGGTGGCATCACGATGCTTAGTCCTCGCTCAACCTTTAGGGGATTAAGGAGGAGATCATCATGGGAAGGAAGGAAAATATCAAAGATACTATTACCTCCAATGTTAAGGACAAGATGTGGGATGCTAAGGAGCTAGAGGATTAAAGAAAGCTAAGGTACTATAAGGAGGTGATCAACCCCATCCTCGATAACCAAAATTATCTCTCTATGTTGACTAGCACTAAGAAGAAAATGAGCATCGCTAAGATTAGAGGGAACTCTCATGAGCTTCAGAGTGAGAATGGGTGGTGGTCTACTCCCAAGACTCCCTCGGACGATAAAATTTATGATATTTGTGATACTAAGAAGGTGGAAGATGAAAGTCACTTCCTTGTTGGTGAACAAGGAGTATGCATATAGTATTGGTTGCATTTATTTCACCTAGCAACTCCACTTTGTCATATGGTGATTCCACTGGGTAACCGATCCCACTGTTTTGAAATTTCAGCTGCCTTTATTGTTATGCAAGGTTCATTGATACTTGTAAGCAGCAGTATATGTCTCTCTCTCTCAACCATGGTCAGAAATCTAAAATGTCTACAAAGGATGCGAATTTTAAAGTACACCTATGAGTATAATTTTCCCATGGGATTTCATGTTCATATTATATATATTCTTCATATTTGTAGCTATTGGCAACGTGGTTTATCAATAAATCTACTCTGCCTTGGTTACATTAGAAAGAAAATTACACCTAACAGTGTAAATTTTTTCAGTTCAGTTAGATAGAGGTGTGGGGAGTGAATAGATATTCTGAGTTTCAGTATGAAGTATATCAGTATGTTCATTGTTTATGAGTGGCGTGATTTAAAGAGTATATGATATATCAGCTTATATTTTCATTCTCTAGAAATTTTCAATTTTCAGATTTGAGTTCCAAATTAATGCAGGCATATGGTTGAATTTTACAGTTGTAAGTTGTAGTGTGCAGTAGCAAAGTATTCAAATGATAAAAATGATCCATGGGGATTGTTTATATTTCTGCATAAGATGGAAAATCAGTGGTTGATGGTTTTATGGATGACTCCATGCCCAACACTAAAGGTAACTAGTCTACTAGTTCTCTACATCCCATAGGGGAAGCAGTCCCAATTGGAGTCGATGTTGTAACATTATTAGTTTTGATAATTTAAATTTTCTGATATAATAGGTTTTACTATTTTATAAATAATAAAGTGGTCTACAAGATTAAATGCGCCCTCAAAATGTAAATTTAAGTTTCATTAGCTAGTTGATTTCGTTAATCATGCATTTAAACATGATTAAATGATGTAATAAAGTAAATTCAAACATGGTTTACAAACATATGAGAGTAGATTTTCAGAAACTGAAAGAGGTTTTTCTTGCTAAAATCCTCTTATATAAAAACCTCTCTCATTTTTCTCACAGCTATTATGATCTGGGAGATGCTAATGATTCTTTAAAGACATATTTTCTAGAAATTTCCTATTTTAGTCACCTTTTTGCACAACATATTGTGGATAATAAGAAATGAATTGTGGTAAACGAGAGGAGGTTTTTGTTCCTTAGATTCTAATATACAAAAATCTCTCTCAGTTTTGTAATAGAGGCTACGGTTTGGGAGATTTGGATGAATATTTGCAGGCATGTTTTCCCTAGTTGTTGATAAAATTGATTGAAGGCAACATTTTTATGTGGGCAATGGACCATGATTGCTGGTTCAAGAGGGGGAGGATCACCTCTCGTTGAAGATAAGTATTTCTTGACTTATGATTCTCGTATATGTCTTTACCTTTGTCTAGACTTATGGATCTAATTATTATGGATATGATTATTGTTTTGATCACTACTTATACTTCCTGCATGTATATTTGATTATTTGGATGTTTTTAGCCTCCTTGATGATATGTAACAGGAGGATCCCTCTTGAGGATCATTTGAGGTGCACGAAAGAAAAGCTAGATCTGGAAAAGGTAAAGAGGCACCTGATGAAAATGTGACAATATGTTACAAGTGGACTATATAAACTAAGAAGGTGCACATATATTTGAATACTACAAGGTATGGATGATATATTATGTTATGTTTCACCTATAATATTAAATGGAAAGGTAAGCCCTAAGGTATGATGAATGTTTCTTTCACAGATGGTTCTTGCATACATATGAAAGTGATTTGGATTCATGTTTCTTATGATGAAATAGTGCACTTGGTATTGAACATTTTGATCATGATGAACTTATTAAATCCTATGAGGCTACTTAATGTTGATCTTTGATATATTGGTATACTTGATGTTTGGCTAACATCTATTATTTTGGATATCTCAATCCTATGAATAAAACTAGCACCTTGACTCTAGTAAATGATACTCTTGAGACTTAACATGCATAAGACATGATGAATCTCATATAGAAGGTCATCTCATTGATTTCTATATACAATGGTATTGATAATGCTAATGATAAGGATGATGAAAGTATAGAAAAAGGGTTGACACTCTTGTAGTTTTGGTAAAGTTTTATTGAATGAATTAACTTGATCCTATTGATAATGATAAGCATGGTAACCATGATAATAGAAGTATAACTATGAGATTGGAATTCTAGATCTTTTATTAACCATGATTATGTTTTGATGTGATTAGCAACTACGGCATATGGTAAAACTGAATGCCCTAACTTGATGGATTGACTTAATAGAATTGATAGTGTGTTCATGATCTTTGAATTATGATGTCACACCTGTCAGTTGCCCCTATCATGTGACTCTAACCCTTGATGAAAGATTGATGTGATGATGTTATGATGTCGTGGCTGATGTTAGCGTGTTATGACCATGTGTTTGAATTTATGATCTAACAAATATGTTGATGCATGATAATATTATAGATAGTTTGATGACATGAATGAACATGACTGAAATGGATTCTCATTCAGAGGGAGAATCTCTCCATAAGATACCCTCTCCTATTTTCATTTATGTACTCTTTGTTGTTGAAATATGATTTATGGGCATGGATAGTCAAATATTTGACATTGATGATATGCAACAAAGTTCTAATCTGAAGAAAGAGAGGTTTCCCTTACTCTAAGCCTCAGTCGCATGGAAGCATGCTTACAGGTGCGATTGTAGCTTCCCAACCACACAGATGAAAGCTCAAGGGTGCGACCAAGGCATTGACTTAGTTCTGAGCTAGGGTTTGGTAGTTGGGAATCCATAGTTGTTTTCATAACATCTTGAAGAGTGCGATTGTAATCTCCCAACTGCTCATAGGAAGGCCTATGGGTGCGACTATGCTTGTTGGACATAAAATAAAATAAAATAAAATTATATATATTAATATATATATTATATATATATATATTATATTATATATATATATATTTATATATATATATATATATATATATATATTTTATTATTTATGTATGTATGTATGTATGTATGTATGTATGTATGTATGTATGTATGTATGTATATGTATGTATGTATATTATATATAGATAGATAGATAGATATATATATATATATTTATATTATATATAATAAAATAAAATAAAATTGTGCATGAAATTAGATGTTTACTTGAAGGATGTTAGTCCTACTGACATGAAGCAGACAACTAGAAGTTCTATGAGCAAGAAAGTTTGAATGTTTACTATAATAGGAACATGAAGATTGAATTTGTGTTTGCATGTCATTGGGATATGCATATAGACGTGTCTTTATGATTAAAGCTTGTGCTACAAGGTTTGACATGATTCGACTGATATATACGAATAGTGTTTGGATTTTTGACATGATGCTTGATTATGACTTAGAAGTTTGACGTGATGATTGAGATGTGTTTTTGACTAGAGATCTTTCTATGATAGCAAATTTGGGATTTGACCTAATGACAAATGATTTGATTTGACGACTAATTATTTTCCTTGATGATGATGATATATGAGCATAATGACTTCCAATATGGGCATTCGAAAAATGGATTTGTATTGGCCTCCTTGTTCCTAGCACAATCGTTGAAGTATTGACAATTGTGATTCAATATGAAGATGCAACCTGCATGACTTATCCTTGTGTACGCATCTAGTGACATAAATGACTTGTACTATGATCATAAGAATGACTTGATGAAGTTTGGATTGATATTTCTTGGTTGATGACAACCTGTTGGCATGATAATAGATGAAGTCAAGACTTGATATGAGCTCTACCTGTCACCTGGTCTAAAGAATTGACACTATGATATTGATGACTTTAATTTTAGTGTTGATTTGGCTTATAAACATTGATGAGTTGACTTAGTTGATTTGATTGCACAATATTGGTTTATGAAAGGTTGGGCATGTTGGTTTGGTAAAGTGTTATAGTTGCAGTGAGCATTGCATGAAGCAAGCTCCCATTCAAGATATGTCTGCATTGACAGTTATTTGGTGAAGCCAGGATGACGTGTTCCAAGGTATGATTTTGATTTTGGTTTTATATATTGATGCTCTACTATTAACAAGTAATGAGTCTCCGAGTAAGAGGGAGATGGCTCCTGAAGCTTGAAATTATGAGTCATTGCATGATGATTCGATTTCAAAAGTTGGGAAAATATAATCGATATTGTGAAGCTATTGAAGAAGTATTGGAAAGTGGAAATGAAAATCCTTGGACACTCTGATTGAATTTCAAGATGTTGTGAAGAAATCTTATTGAACTCAACTTGGAAACCAATAGTTGTTTGAAGCATTGACGTTCTGTTTTGAACATATGTGTGTGTGTGTGTGTGTGTGTGTGTGTGATGTGCATAGAACCTGAGTCAATTAATTTGTTTCATACACTCTCAGTTGTCACTGAGCACCCTTGAAGATACTTGCATGAGACAATCATTTTGATATGATATATTCATCCTATAGTATGTGGTTGCATGAATTTACTGATTGTGTTTGGGATTATTATTCATGAGCACTACTTTAGTATGAGATCTTCCATGATATCTTGAATGAGAGGTCTATAGCAAAACCAAGGTTGAGTACAATGTTGTTAGCATGGCTAGCTGTGAGGTATAATGAAGAATATCCTTAGAGAGTTTTTTTAGCATGATTTGGATATGACATGGATACATTGTGATGATAAAGAGAGAGCTCTGATTGGCAGAAAATCCCATATATATTTGGCACCAAGATTCTTTCATATATTGAGACAATGCAGTTGTACGAGACAATCTTAGGCTTGTGGTTGGTACCTCCTTGATAGAAAGGATGCATATGACATCCTTTTGTAATTTATATGATTATTTATGTTCTAGAATGGTATTTTATTTGATGCGTTGTATGAAAAAGAGACAACTGCTATTGATTCATGATGATTTCCAAATACATCGTTGATCGAGGACACTGAGCCAACTCTTCCTCCCCTATTTTAGCTCCTAAGGTGTGGAATTGAGATAGAGAGCTCTTGGGGTTGAGGGAACTCTATATAATAGGGTCTACCCATATTTGTTACCCATAGGGTTAGAGATTATGCTCCTCTATCTTCATAGGGTTGGAGATGTTGCTCCCCTATCTGGTCTATGTAGAGTATACCCCAGTTGGCATCATACTCATAAGATGGGCTTGTTGGGAATATTGCTTTGTGTTTGAAAATGGGTTGAGACTGTACTTGGGGTGTACAACCCAAGTTGATTATGATGCAGGTGTTCTATAACATGACTACTTAGATTCATTGATGGGAAGATCAATATGCAATAGGATTGGGTTGAGATAACCCTATGTGGTTATGGGTTGAGAATGAGCTCCCCGATGTGATTTCAGGGTTGAGATGTGCTCCCCTATGTGTTTGGATATCATATTGCTCAATATGGGGTTGTATATGTATAGCTCCCCCATGAGATTCTGGGTCGAGATGTGCTCCCCAATGTGGTTCCAGGTTGAGATGTGTTCCTTGATGATATTCTCTATGATGATAATGCGGGTTGTAGATCTAACTCCCCGGTTATATTCTGGGTAGTAGCCCGCTGACCGGTATTTCAGGTAGTAGCCCAATGGCAAAGATTCTGGGTAGTAGTTCAATGAATAGAGGGTGGTAGCTTAAGCTCCTCTCCGATAACAAATTCTTCTTCTTTTAGATTTGAGAATGTTCAACATATGGGCAAGGATGATCAAGAGATAAGCAGGAATAAGAAAGAGATGAATCAAGATGACTCAAGATCATGGGATACTTGAGATAAGGCATATGATGTCTGGATGAGATATTGATTGATGAAAAAATATTGAAAGGTCGAATTCTCCCTAATTGAGAGGGAGTGTTAAAAATATGAAACTGCGATCAATGTCCAATATGGAAAGCTCACTTGATGGTGATAATGATTTCATTGAATTCCTCTTTTCGAGAGGGCAAAAATTGACTTAAATATCACTCAAATCGGATAAGGGAGAGTGTATTTATGAATAGAAAACCCACATGTGCATATTTGACAAGGTCGACCCTAAAGCAAAGTGGGCCCCATTGGAAGGCTATAAATACAAGTGCCCTCTACCTCATTTGGAAACAATTATGAGACACCCTTATATCTTGGTTTTTGGCTTGCATAGGTCTGAGGCTCATCCGTGGAAGAATGGGTTTTCTTTGAGGTGAAATTGTAGGGTCCAAAGCTCGTATTTTAGATCGAGGGTTTTGGGCCACAGTGACAGGCACAACACAAAAGGATCTCGACCAAAATCGATATCACACAGGCTTATACATGTGACTGGAGCCTTCTAGTCATACACACAACTCACGGTGCATGTGATCGGGAGTTAGGGATTTCAAAGACACAATCGCTTGCTCGCAATAGATCAGATCTGGCCCTAGTCACTCGCTCACCAGGCTTAAGGGTGTGAAGAATTTGCAAGGGTTCCCCCATAGTGGGTTTTTCCCTCGTCTCCAACCAATCCTAGTGTCTCTATGTGTGAATACTTCTTCTGCTATTCCTTTTATGTTTTGTTGCATTGATGAATGTTATTGTTTTTTGTACATAGTTTCATATGATGTTGAATAATGATGTAAAATCTGAATAATGTTATGGGGTGAATGTAATGTGTTAATGAAGAAATGCAATTATCAAAGCAAAGAACAATATTTCCCTGAGAAAAATTAATAGTTCCAAGCAATGCATAACTTCAAGATGGGAAAATGGTTGGAAAAAGGCCAATGCTAAAACATACCGTAGAGTTACTCTTGGACACGATAGGAAGCATAGGCAAAAATAAGTGGCTAGAAGTTGTTGCATAACAACAATGTGAAAGGAAAGAGGTAAAATAAGGAATTTTGGAATAGAATTTCACTAACTAATGTGTGCCTTGTTATGTACAAGGATCAATCTAAACCTCGGTTTTATTTAACATGAATCAATGTCTATTATGCCTATGACTGAGTGAACAACGACATTATGTTGGTCAGTCCATGGATAATGATGGACAGTGGCATGGTGGCCATGAGAATGGGAAAAGGAAAGTTTTTATACATATGTGAATTCCATTACGACTGACAAGTTCTGTCAAGAGTCATTCTTGTAGAGGTATGATGGTTTAAATTCATTTTATGAAAATTGGATGACTTGCAAGATTCTTAGTTGTGTGAGGACTTAATTGCGAAAAAATAGTTCGGATAATTTAATATTTTAACATCATGAGAAGATGATTCTTATATTATGCCCATGTTTATATTATGAACTAGGAATGTTGAAGTACATATTAGCATAATGAAAACACTGTGATCTGTAGCATGCCAAGACAAGCTTGGATAAACCCCAAATCCTGGATTTGAATTAGGAATGCCTGTGGCGAGCGTGGGAAAGACACTAGAGGAAGTATCACCCAATGTATGTGGAGGGAGATAGTGTGGTCTTTGGGTTTGGCAATAGTGTTGTGTACATATCGTACTGTGTTATGTGCGTTGTGTATGTGTTGTAATATGCATGTGTATTCATCATGTGTATCATGTGTATTTGTATGTGTTGTGGTACATTGTGTATATGTGCATGTGGTGTGTAATGTTTTGGGGTTAGGTAGGTATGGGACTATCTAGGCACTTGTGTTGGGTAATGTGTATGGAACATGCAAGTATGGGACTGCCTAGGCCTACAAAAGTGCGGAATATACCTATATTCTTGTCAACATAAGACTATCGACTTTATTAGTGACCATATTCATTGGGTAGTGTTTGAGCTTAGTCACACACACACACACACACATATCCACCACTGGGTGCTTGCGAGGTTTGGCAACTGGTCCAGTGTGTGTACATGGTCAAAGAGAAGTGAAGGCACTGGGTTCTTACCAAGTTTGGAAATCGTTCCAATGTGTGTACGAGGCCAAAGAGAAGAGAAGGCCATTGGATGCTTGTCGGGTTGGCAGCTAATCCAATGTGTGCAAAGCAAGCAACAAAGAGAACAAGACAAGTTCAATTTAAAACCTACAAAGCATCAAAAGACTCCAAAGGGCCATGGAAAAAAATGGTTGAATTTATCAATTAATGATTACAAAGTGGTGGGTAAGCCATTGTGCATGTAAGAAGTGTTGTAACAACTAAAATGTGTTGTGTATATGAAGCTCCATAATCAACAAAGCATGGTCTAATAACATGTTTTCCATATATGGTTATTGAACACTGAGGACGATGTTCCCCTCAACGGGGAGGGGACTATATCATCCCCTCGTTAATATTTATCTCTTTTGAATAATTGTAATTATTTTAAAAGATTGAGAGAGGGATATAAATTATGTTGCTCGAGGCAAGAGGTTGCTTGAGCGAATTGTTATTTTAAATATCAGTCTTGCTTGGTTGAGTGGTCTGATGGTTCCATAAATAAAATAAAATAAAAAGGACATGGAAAAGTTTCCTTTGACTCCCTTAGCAAGAAAAACAAGACAAAAACATTAAAGGAGCATGGAATGCACTATCCATGAGGTGGGATGCTACGAAATTATTGAGAAGAGGGCAATTAGTCATGGATGGAAAGCGGGGAGGACCCAAATATTATTGAATGGGAAACATGCAATCTCAAATAACAATGGAAAACAAAGAGACACACAAAGAATATGTAGAGGGAGAAAACCTCACGGCATGCATAAGTTTTGGGAGGGGCGGAGATAGTAGCATTTTAGGACTGTTATAGGAGAGATAGAAAATGTAGCATCCCAAGCTGCATTTCTAGCAGTTGAAGAGAGCTATAAACAAGATGTAGAGCCCTATTGAAAATTGTTGGGCATAAGAATTGCAAAAGAAAATTGGCTTGCCTTGAGGATGAAGACACGAGGGCCTAGTGTTATTCTGGTTCAGTTGTGCATTCATTAAAGGCCTTTTTTTAAAGGCACTCCACCTTAAGCTCTTGAATCTGGCTCAAGAGTGACAATTACAAGATGGTTGTAACTTGTCTATCATTTGGTGGAGAGTTAAAGTCCCACTCTCAGTTGGAAAACTTATGCATTGTTTAAGATAAGTGCTTCTTATGCTCTTTACTTATAATAAATATGTTTGCATTCCTTGTTGAGATGGAGTTTTAATGCATGAGATGTCTGTGTCCCTACTATATACAATATTAATTAATATGTAGTATTATTGTTTAAAGGTGTTGGGTAGTAGGTAAGAATATTGGTAATTTGATAACAATATTTAGTATGGGAACTCTTTCTTATTTCAACATGGTTATTACATTGATTACAAGTTACATTGCTTATGTTGCAAAGTGGTGGTATTTAGGATTTCCTCCTCTTTTGTCCTTATCAACCTGTAACTTTATATGGTGGTCTCCTCCATGTCTTCAGTAATGTATACTCTGGTTATGGGTTTTGGGTTTTGGTTTTATATTCCCATGCTAACAAGAGCTCAAGCTAGAGTGAATCTTGTGTTTAGTGTTGTAGATGGCACTGCTTCAAGAGATTGAATGATTTGACTTACGCTCATGCACTTCACGCAATGTTTTATTTTTCTATGCACGTGACTATGTTGAATTCCTCAATGCTGGGTGTTATATTCTATATGTTGTCTCAATCTTGTAACAATGTGACAAATCCCTATTGAATGGCTAGTATAGTCATGGTGTTCAACTGATTTCGTACTCTATTAATGTGTGTGTGTGTATGGGTTATTCTCTGATAGTAACCTTTATGGAAGTTCCTTAATAAACTATAGCAACATGAACTTGTTTTGACTACAAGTTTTCCTCATTGCATATAGTCTTAAGGTAGAATATAGGAGATTTTCTTTCTCCTTCTAGATCTATTGGCGTGCCTATTTTCATATGAATGTTGCTTTAAGTTTCCTCGGTTATTCTCTGATAGTAATCTATATGAAGCTCCTTCATAAATTGTAGCAACTTGAACTTGTTCTGACTATAGGTTTTCCTCAACACTGAATATAGCCTTAAGGTAGAATATGGGAGATTTTCTTTCTCCTTCAGGCTTTATTGGTATGCCCATTTTCATATGAATGTTGCTTTAAGTTTCCCATATCACAAACCCAAGTCTTGGTTTGGTATTTTTTCTTTCTCTATGCTTAGGGCCAAGAAGGCCTTGTTCTCCTTGCTCTGGAGTGTATAAATTTCACCTGTAGAACAAACTGATATATGCAATGTCCTAAAGCGTAATACTTGTTCTACTTCTACAAAACATTAAGTAGAAGCATAATCGAATTCATGAGAAACATCAAGTAGAAACATGCATAACTGATCAAGAGAAATAAGCACACATAACACAAGATATATCCAGGGGAAAGCAGTAGCATAAAACCCCAACCATGTATTATCAATCAAGTGGAAATCCTCTTCACAATACAAAAATAATCAGCTCAAAAGCTATCATGCTCTCTCTGTAATCAAAAGATCCTGATGATCTTCAATCAGAAGATGAAAATCATGGACTACCTAGGCCTCAATATATAGGCCACAAGTCCTCCACTATCCTATCATAGATCCTTCTCCATGCAAGGAATACTTACTATAGATATCCAAGCATTTGATAGTACACGGTCCCACATCTGATCTCAACTAGGTCTCTGACAGAACTGACATGCAACAGTTATCCATGAGTGAATCCTCAGTTATCTAAAATAATAGTTGTCACATGCATGCAAGCATTAACAAACTATATTTTATTATTTTAACAACTTTAATCTAATTGGTCTTGACTAGTTAGAACTAAGTCAACTGATTCTCTCATTATAGAACTCATACTTATTCCCTCAATTAGTGGAAGAAATTAAGGATAAATTCCTCAATCAGTGGGACAACTCATGTGCATGCTCACAATGACTTCAAATTCGAATTTCCTTAACTAATTAACTCAACTGAATTAATTAATTAATATTTCCAATTGCTGTTAAGACCAAAATTAATTTTACTTGCTATAGATAGACTAAGGACTACTATAAATAGGAAGGGACCCAGAAATTCTATTTTTAGAACTTTCTATTTTTAGCAGTTTCACCTCTCACCCAATGTGGCCAATGACCTCACTGGCTAAGTTTCTATTTTTAGACATGCTATTTTTAGAAGGTCTTTTTTTAGCATATTCTAAATTTAAAATTTTTTGTTGCACATCTTTCAACACTCCCTCTCAACAAGAAAGGCTTCCTCTCGAACCCGATCTTGTAACTCTGGAATGTTCTGCATGTAACACATCTACCTGGTCCACTTTCTCCAACAACACTTGGAACAAAAACACTCCCAACTGACCACTCTATTGAGCTATGAGCATACTATGATGCTGAAGCTCTCCCTGCTGTTGACAAGTGCTCCCTCTCTGACGTCTACGCTGCTGCAACATCTCCGTGCATCTCGCACCATTGCACACCTCTTTGTGCCACCTAGCACTGTGCAAAACACTTGTGCCCCTCGCATTGATGCAGCCTGCTATCTATGCGTTGTCCTAGAATTCCCTGCACTGTCGCTCTCTTTGCTGCTCCATCTGCATCTATCTCTACCCAATCAGCCAGTTCTTGCTACTCCACATCGGGGCTCCTATAGTAAGGTCTCATCCAAGAGATTGGGTACCTCAAGGATCCTGTCCCTCCTCCTTGGGACAATCACTCTATATCGCCCCACCTCCTACCTGGAGGTATGGCTGCATGTGATTCCTTAGCCCACCTGGCTCGAAGTTTCCCCCTATTGGATGTCTCTGCATGAGTATATGTCTCTACTCGATCTCCACTCAGCTTCCCCTATTGTGGCTGCTCCACAACCTCTTGAAGCTACTGCACCAATTGTGGCTCCTCCACAATCATCTGAGACTTCTTCTGGTCTGCATGTTGAGAGGTAATATACCCTCCCTCTCAACCACCAAGTCTCTAACCTTTGCCTTGCTCCTCAAGGTTTTGCATGCATCTTGAGCCTCAAGAGCATACAAGTTCTTGACTCGTGAACCAATCTGCTTCACCTGTCTAGTGATGATGTGTCTAAGGAAAACTTTTCCCTTACTGAAGACTACATCATAGCCTCTGTCTTCCAACATCACGATCAACACCATGTTTCTCTTCATTACTGGTACATACTTGACATCGGTCAAAGTAAGGCAAGATCCATGCTCCCTCTGAAAAATATCCGTGCCTACACCTGAGACACTATACTTCTCATCATTACCCATCGCTATGAGTATCTAGAGATCTTTTTCCTCCAAAGCACTGAACAAATTCTTGTCACCGTTCATGTGGAAAGAAGCTCCACTGTCCAGAAACCAACCACTTTCCACCATGGATGAAACCATGCATGCGAAGAGTGTGAAATCCAACTCAAACTATGAAGCAAGTGCCTCAACTTCAGATCCTTCCCTGGATCCCTTCTTGGATTTCCTCCGTGGACAATTTGCAGCATAATGGCCCACCTCATGACAACAAAAGCATCATACTTTCGATTTGTCAACCTTATTCCCATCATTGGAAGAACTGGATTCGGAAAGAGAAACCTTCCACTTCCCCTTCTTTGCCTTACTCGCTAAGGCACAGTTCTCCTCACCATGCATGGATGAAGAACTATCTCTAGTGCTCCGTCTGATCTCCTTCTGCATCAAATTCGTCCATAGTCATTCCCAATCTGGCAGTTTCTCCCTTCCATTCACCAAGTCCTGGTAGCTATGCCAGCTCTTAGGAAGGCCAAGGAGTGTTAGACTCTCCATATCCTCATCTGATGTCACAACCCCTACTCTTGCAAGCTCATCCCTCCATGTGATGAGCTTGGTCAGATACATAGAGATCGTCTCATCACTTTCACGCTTGATCTTTCAAAGATTGTCCTTCAGTGCCAACTTCCTCTTATCACTGTTATTCTGGTATAAATCTTTCAATGTTTTAGACATTGCATGCGAAGTCTCCTTCCCATGGAGGCTCGAGACAATGTGATCTTACACTCCCTCCAAGAGAATTCTCCTAGCTCTAGCCACACACTTCCTCCATTCCACCTGCTCAATCTTGTCAGTAGCCTTAGGAATTTCTTGATCAATGAAATCCTTAAGGCCATTATCTTCGAAAACTGCCTCCATGCGATCCTTCCAAGCTATATAGTTTGAGCTACCATCAAGGGCATACTCAAGCTTCAAACCATAGAACGCCATTGATGAAATAGATGTGATAAGAACTTGAGATCTATATCCCAAATAATAAACTTCGAATTTCTCCTGCTAGTATATTGTTCTTGCTTGATCACCTTTGCTCCGATACCATGTCGAAATTTCACCTATAGAACAAACTGATATATGCAATTTCCTAAAGCATAATACTTCTTCTACTTCTACAAAACATTAAGCGGAAGCATAATTGAATTCATGAGCAACACCAAGTAGAAACATGCATAACTGATCAAGTGGAAATCCTCTTCACAATACAAAAAGAATCAGCTCAAAAGCTATCTTGCTCTCTCTGTAATCAGAAGATCCTGATGATCTTCAATCAGAAGATGAAAATCATGGACTACCTAGGCCTCAATATATAGGCCACAATTTCTCCAATCTCCTATAATAGATCCTTCTCCATGCAAGGAATACTTACTAGAAATATCCAAGCATTTGATAGTACATTATCCCACATCTGATCTCAACTAGGTCTCTGACAGAACTGACATGCAACACTTATCCATGAGTGAATCCTCAGTTATCTAAAATAATAGTTGTCACATGCATGCAAGCATTAAAAAACTATATTTTATTATTTTAACAACTTGTTAAAATAATCTAACTAGACTTGACTAGTTAGAACTAAGTCAACTGATTCCCCCATTATCAAACTCATACTTATTCAGTGGGACAACTCATGTGCATGCTCACAAAGACTTCAAATTCGAATTTCCTTAACTAATTGACTCAACTGAATTAATTAATTAATATTTCCAATTGTTGTTAAGACCAAAATTAATTTTACTTCCTATAGATAGACTAAGGACTATTATAAATAGGAAGGGACCCAAAAATGTTATTTTTAGAACTTTCTATTTTTAGAAGTTTCACCTCTCACCCAATGTGGCCAATGACCTCACTGGCTAAACTAATATTTTTAGACATTTTATTTTTAGACATGCTATTTTTTGTAGGTCTATTTTTAGCGCATTCTAAATTTAACATTTCTTGTTGCACATTTTTCAACATGGAGGAGATCTCTTCAAAGAACTTTCGTGGCTTAAGTTTATGTTTCCCGGTTTGGAATGGTTCTTCTTCTAATGATCCAGACTTAAATAGGAACGCAAAAAAGTACAGAGATAACCATATACACAAAGATGCAGCGTAAATAATACTTCATTTCATTAATGGAAAATACTGAAATATGCTTACAACCAGAAATGGAAATAAACCAGCTAGGGCGATGGCAGCTTATCTCTGAGAAGAGATGTGTGGCTACCTGCCTCTAAACT
>APFE030699767.1:0-10300 GCA_000404065.3 Pinus taeda | reverse complement strand
AAAGAAGCCCTGGCTGAAGTCACTCGACTTTTAGTGGAAGGGGTGAAATGGGCAGACAAACACATCCTTTTATACAGTGCAATTGAAGCCTTCTAGGAACCAGGCGAGTGGCTGGTACGAACGGGGAAATGAATTCATCCTTCAGCGTTGCAGCAACCATGGAAAAAGCTGGCGGTCATCGTCCAAAGATATATCACTTGTGACGACTGGCATGATGTGGTAAAGCCCCGACAACTGAAACTCCTAACCATTTTAAAGCAACGAATTTCAGTTAATTCACCATTTTATTTAAATTCCCTACTACACGATGTTGCCTAACAGGTAAGGATAGCCAAGGATCCACATAGTGTAGTTAGCCATCATGGGTTAATTAAGTTAATCATCACAATCATATGGTACCCTCTCGATCAATACCATAATGATTATAACTTAAAAGATCATGAAGTAACCTAGGTTTTTGCTGTCCTCAAGCAAAAGAATGGTTTTAGGAATTACAGGGAAGAAGTATACCCTGCTTATTCGTTCACACAGTTGCATCTTAACTATACTCTTGCATGAGGACGTGCAACAAGGTAAGCTGGGGAGTATGTTGGGACGAGAAAAAGGTATGGTTTCTCTTCATTTAATGCTTCATTTCTCATTCATCCTTATAATATTATCTCTATTTATAGAATAAAATGAGGAAAATATTAGTCAAAGTTGGAAGAAACTATTTGGTGATAAAATAGGCAAATTTAGTACGAAAAAACTTATTCTTTGCTATCTTTGTATGTAGAGATGCGATTGGGCAAAAGTTGTTCCATTGGTAGGACAACACGAGACCATAAATGGGAAAAGCCACGGCCTCTAGGGAAGAAAAGGAAGCAGAAGATCAGTTCGAATACTCTTGTTTGATCAATGATCAGATTTTATATTGCGAAATCCTCGGGATCTCCTAATCCTGAGGATTTGCTTCTATCCAAGTTTCTCTTTTATGTTAAATAAGGCTGAAAGGAAACTAGATCAAGGTTTAGAATTTTAATATCTAATTATTCTATTTGGATCAAAAATTTTGTTAATTTAGTGACTCTGTCAGCTATTACTTTGAAGTTAATGAAAGAAGGTTCCGCTTGATACATCTCCGTATTCTAAGTTTTTTAAGTAGTGGATTTTGGCGAGTCTGGGCCCAGTCACAAGAAGTTCCACTGCTCCTTTGTGTTATAGTTTGCATTCAGTATTTGTACTTGATTTAATGTTTATTTCTTTTATTTATCTTGAAGATTGGCGACATTGATTTATACCGTTGTTCACTTAGATTTATATTGAAACTGTGAGATAGACTTAAGTAAGCACCTTGATTAGAATGAGTGAATGTGTGGTCGATTGTTGTTCAAATTGAACAGATGTTATCATAGATCTTGAGAGACAAGACTGACCAACTTCTACGAATTGCAATATAGAATGTTTACCATTTAGGAATCGTTTATAGCTGTTGTTGTTCACTTACTGATTGTTGTTCAATTACAGATTGTTATTGATGTTTAGTAATGCATATTGATTTGAGTTGTTGGTAGTGTTGTTCGATAAACATAGTTGCCTTACTTGATTAAGTGTGATTAGTCTCAAGCTTATTTGAATAATTCTCCGTGTAATTCTTATTTACATTCAAGTTCCAACTGGTTTCGGAACAAGTTGTATAGAATTACATATGGTGTTGCGAGCATTCCTTTCATAAATAGTTCTTTGCAGAGTTGTGTGAATTGAATTAAAGGATTGGAATTTAATTATTGCAACGATTCATCATTAGATAACCTCTAGCTTCACTGCACATACTGTGTTAGCACTCTCGAAATAGAAAGACTTACCTCTTGAAAACTAATGTAAGGATTAAGATTGCCTGTAAAAAGACATCTTAGTGAGCCAACACTCATGTTGAAAAAAGCATGGGAATATCCTTTACTGTCATATATACAGTCCTTCACTATGCAGTAATTAACCCAGAGTGGAAAATACATGCCCATTCTAGACAATAAAATGCCAAATAAAACTTACACCGACATAAGAACATCACACACAACAGAGAATAATACTACAAAAACTTCCATCTTTCCAGACACCCATTTCCATTACCTCCAACATTCCAATTACAAAGCTTGTCATTGTCATTGTAATGAAGAGTTTTCGAACATGCCACAATCTCGAAGGAAAGGGAAAAGAGAAGAAAACATACCGAGCTATCAATGCCAACAACTAGGAGGGCTTGGACCTAGTCTAAATGCAAATTCACCAATCCAGTCGAACCAACATGAATGAGAGAGCCAAACTTCTTCCACTTTTCCTTAGAACCCAACACCGGGACAGGACACATGCGGATAGGAGGAGAGATGTTTTTTCCACTAGAAATTTATGAGCTCTTCAGCTCGTCATTTCAACATTTAACATTCCACCATTGTCTGCCATCACACTAGCCTGTTCGCACACGTGACGCCTGAGAGGTGTCCGCCCTTCGGCCTTGCCAAAGGTCGTAACAATCATTTCCCATTTCCTGAGAAATATTCTGCACTATTATTTTTAATATAAGTAATTTTATTTTTTTTAATATAATTCTACTTATATTAAACTATAAAACACCTTTTCACAACCAAAACTTGATCGAATGGTCTAAACAACGCCTTTTGATGAAAGGGAAACCATATTAAATCTGCAAAATCATGAGCCCTCTGGTGAAAGGGAAACCATATTAAATCTGCAAAATCATGAGTCCTTAGGAAATTAATAGCCAAAGATAACCATGAGAAAATTATCTTACCCATTGTGATGACTCCCAATTCTATTTAACTATATTTGGGAACCAAAATGCCTCCTGAGTCATGATCGACATTTCACAGATGTACTTTGTGTGCTTGTATTTGCATATCTAATCGTCTCACTATCTACTTTTTAAGGCGAGTCCATGAATTCTTATGGTGGGGTCCGACTCAACAAGAAAATCTCCTTGATCTTGATCACATTGATTTTAATTAAAAAAACTCATTGAAAATTATTTTTAAATTTTACTCTTGGATGACTTGTGACAAGGTTGATTGTCTTTTGCTTTGTTTCGAAGCAAGGTTTCATACCATCGAAAATAAAAATCCATAGGTTTAGTAAAATTGTCCTGTTGGCCTCTTTGCTTATGTTATCTTTTAAATTACTTGATACCTTTGAATTTTTCTGAGATTCAATGCACATATTATTTATTATTGTCTGTTGTTTAATGTGTTGTTATCCAAATGTAATTATTTTATATCGCTGAAATTTTCTCATAGTTATTCAATCATTACTTTATTTGAAATTATCTGTCGATCGTTTGATATAATGTTACCAAAATGTTCATGTGGGAAACTAATTTATCATCACGAACCAATGGAGTGGCAATTGCAGAACCATTCAAACAATCTGAACTTATCTTGACTATATCTTGAATCCCGAGGTTATGCTAACTCTAGATCAGAGCATTCAAATTATAAATAAGGTTCATGATAGAATCTGCAATCCACTTAAGGATGATGTTGCATGATGGAATTTTCAATCCACAAAAAGATAGGTGTGTAAGAAATTGTTTATTGTAGATTTCTACTTTATTTACCTTCATTGTAGATCGGGACATCCAAATAAAGGGAATGGATAATGGGATTTGCAATCCACATGAGTATGGTGCGTGAAGTAGATTAAGATCATATCACTTATCTTGATTATATCTAATCTCGATCCAAATAAAGAAGACCGAAGGCCTGTGATGGAATCTTCAATCCATATAAGTCTGGTGCATGAGTTGTTAGAATAATAATCACTCATGTTCATATTTTGACTTAGTACATGATATTAATGATGTTCATTGTTCCTTAGTCAGCGGGTGGTAGGAGTCGGAAAGGTTTAGGTAAACAATAATGATAGTCAATAAATTGTTATAGTTTCTACAACTCTTTGCATGTATAAATTTTCATAAGTTGAATGCAATGATCAAGCTCATTTCATGAGTCTTCATATTTCTCACATGGTATCAGAGCTTGGCTTGTGAGGGCTTGGTGGTGTGTGGTGTGAATACTGTTGAGAAGCGCAAGTTGGAGCGCTCTTGTGAATAGAAGTGATGGCGTATCTTTGTTTGCAAGTTGTTGCAGTTGTGGTGTGTCACTACGTGGAGGTGGCACATACCTCTTGTTGTAGTGTTGATGAAAATGTGATTGTCGTCCTGCTAGAGAAATGGTTTCTTTTTTGAATCCTTCTGAATGATGTGATTTCTAAGTTGATTGCATCTAGTGCAATAAAGAGTTGTCGACTATTGTTTTCGTTGGGTATTGATGCCATTGTGGAACATATAAAAACTACAGTCGCGATTTTTGAGTGGTCTGCATAGTTGTCCTGCGAGATTCAAACCTATGTATAAGCGTTGTTGAGACTGTTATAATTCTAGATTGTTCTTAAAAAATACAAAATGTGGAGAAGCATGGTAGCTCTACTGTGTGATGAGTGGAGTTGTGCTTGCATTGGTGTGGAGCCATAGTGTGTGGGCTCGGTGGCGTGAAGTGGCGTATATAATTTTGTGAGTTCTATCTGGTTTGAGATGAGTCGATCGGTGTTGGAAGCAGAGGGCTGAGGCCATGAATATTGGTATGAACTTATAAAAGAAATGTTAGCTGCTGTACCTAGAGGATAGTGCGCATGTGTGGAGAAACATGGCTGGAATATTTTGATAGTGTTTCTGATTGTGTGACTTCAACCCTTGGTGGCAGACACTGTGAAAATGTGACCAGCATATCAAACGTTGCTACAAGTGCTACAGTGAGCATTGAGTCGACCAACCAGTGAAAATCATTTTGGAAACTCGTAGTTTGTTGAGTGTTTGTTGGTGCCTCCTAATGTGCTGGTGGTGTAGTTGGAAAAGTCAAGGTCAAGGACTGAGATTAATGCATTATTGTTGTTATTGCGTGCATCATTTTTAAGTTACATTGCTTATTTCTTGAATGTGTATCAAGGCTAATGGTGCACAAGTTGAATGATTTTGGAGTTTGTAGAGGCGTATGCAATGGCCAAGAAAGCTTGAGAAGCGACTGTAAGTTTGTGGCAAGAACTGTGTGAACAGTCATGTGTTTTGGCAATTGTGTTGTGCCACCTACAACCAGCGTTGGGGAGTGTTGATTGTGCAGGTATGGACAGTAGAGGTTGTGAGAGGAAGATTGCAGTGCCGAGGAGTTGCCTATGGAGACCACCACCGAAATTCTTGCATTAAGTTTGAGGAACTATTTGATCATTGTTGGGAATATTTTCCTTGATATTGAATCATGTAAGGACTCCAGATTTTGGACATGGATTTGAAGACCATTGATATTCTCGTCTTTTAGAGTAAATGACGAGCATCAATGAGAGGTTTGATAGTGTCTCATGTTTTAGAGGGGAAATAATCTCTTCGTGTGATGGTGTGAGTTCTATTTTCTGATAATGAAGGACAACCTTTGCGACAGTGTTTAACTATTGATTCTTTTGGAAATAATTCTATTGATGTGTGCCCCTTGGAAAAGGCGATGGATTTGGCATGTCTTATTTAGTATCTACTTCAAATACTTCAGGAACAGTGTCAGATCCTAGCATAATTAACAAGATGAAATGTTTGGGTCAAAGGCAGAGGAATTTAATAAAACTGTTGGACGAAGTGAGTAATCTTATACGTAAGAACAAGTGAGCCAGTTGAAGGCTCTACGCTGTGTGGAGATGTTGATTAGACAAATTATGGTTGAGTCATCTGGTGAAGTTTGTTGATCGCTGCATGCTCGTTGTCTATTCATCGTTGCCTGCTGTGAAGAAATATTTCATTTAATACTCCAAATTTTCTAAAATCTTGTAATTGAGTGCTATGTGGAGCCATGTGAAGGAGGCAATGAGTGATATTCGATGCAACATTCGAGAAAAGATAAAAGGCAACCCAATAGTACGTGATCAGACGGAAGTTGTAGTAGGTGAAGTTCACGACATAAGTGAAGGAGAGCCCATTGAAGGTGGCCTTCAATTCGAGAGAGTTGGCTAGTGTTCGTGGTCGTCGAGCATTCAAGCAAGTGGAGAAAGAGTCGATCCAAGTAGGTGGTAGAAAATGTTGTGGAGCTGCAAATTGAAAAGTGAAAGTTGTGCAGTTTGAAGTTGTGTGTTTGTCTGTCAGGTATTGATTATGAGTATGTTTTTGACCACTTTGTTGTGAGTGAGTTTTCTAGTGTAGTGAGGTGGAGGCTCGTGTTGAGTGGAGGCTCGTGTGAATTGAGCCGTTTGAGACTAACATTTGCCTGGTTTGAAATTTGAGTCTGGAGAGGGGAATACAATGTAGTAGTAGAGTGTGGTGAGGTTTCATAGTACAGGAGAGTCTATGTTCGAAGCTGTGAGGAGCGTGCAAGAGAAGTGATCGGTAAACAAAGGATACTCAAACAGTTTCATAGAGAACTGAAACAACTAAGGTGAAAGAATCGAATGGAAGATGTTTTAGAAAACTATGAAATGTTTCCAACATAAGAACCCATACTTGAGGATCAAAATGCAGATTTGGATCAGCTAGAAAAATTTGAAGACATTGGTGCAATATTGAAGTGACTAATGCCAGTTTTGTCATTGTTATGAGGTAAAAATTTTGAACTTTGGGAAATTAAAATGGAGGGACTGGCTCAGTGGATTTATGGAAATTTGTTCAAGAAGCTTCGATAAATGCCCATGATAAGATTAGAGGTGCAGTAGCATTGCTTCTCATTATATTAGCTCTAGATGAAAACATTTTGTCTATTATTTTGTATGAATTTGGTGAAATATGTGATGCAAAAATGTTTTGGATATTCTTGAAATGAAGTACAAGATGAAGTGGAGTGAGAAAGATGAAGTTGATGAAAATGTTGTTGATAATGATGAAAATGAATATGACATCCTAATTGATTATGAAGTTGAACATGACATCATTGAGGTTGCAATGATGGATGATGAGTGTGTGCCTGTAATTGACATTGAAACATGTGAGGATAAAGAAACAACCATTGTAGTGGAATCTAAATAATTTTATGAAGAAAGTCTCTCCGATGCAGAGACATATGAAGCGAACAAAGTTCCTTCTATAAATTAATTACTCCAAAAGACTTGGAATATCAAGATATCCATTAAGGATATAAATATTATATTAAATATGTGAATAAGAATGAAAATGATAATTTACAAATGAGAACGAGAGGCTTGCTTATATACCAAGCAAGTGTCTCTTCATGAAGATTCATGTCCTATTAGACATGCCTCTTCAACCTAATTACTACTTAACTAATTATTATTTATGATTATTATCATTTACATTATATTTATATTATTTTTATATTTTATTCGTTACAACATATGTAGTGAAATTTGATGAGAATTATGTATCTCATGAAGAGTGGTTCAATTTGATGCATAAGAAACATCTTATTAATGAGTTTTTGTTTGGTGAGAAAAGATGCCCACCTCCATACACAAATCAAATGGATAACAACATGTTTGCAACAACAGAATTGATCAAATACATTGAAGATATGAAACAACCAACTATGACAACAGAGAAAGATGAAGAGAAAGATGAAGGAAGCAGAGTTGTCTTAAAAGAGTAGGATGACAAGAATCACTACGGTCCTTTTTATGATCTTTTAGATAAATCTAACATTTTTTTTAAGTGTGCACATATTGAAAGTAAAGAAAAAGCAATAAAACTTGAAGAAATTGCAAGCATTAAGGACAAGTATAAGTCCCAAGAAGCCACAACAATGTTGAATACAAAGAATGTTAGCCCGCAATCAAGATTAAAAAAGAGGAGATTAAGAGTTAAGTGTTCCACTATCTTATAACAAGAAAAGTGAAGATGAAACTGTACTAGCAAATGAACCAGTATAGACCCTTTAGTAAGAAAGTAAAAATAAAGTCATAATTAATGGGAGGTGTTAAAATAATAATCACTCAGGTTCATATTTGGGCTTAGTAGACTTAGTACATGCTATTAATGACGTTCACTATTCCTTAGGGCAAGGGTTAACCAACCTGCCATAGGGCATTAAATGCCCTAGTACATGCAGGCTATATAACAAAATAACACACAGCCTTTATTTTTAATTTATGCAGCCACTGAGGTTGTGTGTTATTTTGTTATATAGCTTGTATGTACCAAGGCATTTAATGCCCTATGGCAGGCTGGTTAGCCCTTGCCATTCCTTAGTCAGTGGGCAGCAGAAGTGAGCAAAGTTTAGATAAACAATAAATATAATCAGTGAATTGTTGTAGTTCGTACAACTGATTGCGTGTTTAAATTGTCATAATTTGAATGCAATGATCAAGCTCATTTGATGAATCTTCATATTTATGATATGAGCAAGACCATTATCTATTAGAGCACCCAAATAACGAATACATATGATGAAATCTGCAATGATAATGCTTCATACTTGTAGACGTGGGGCATGCTATCTTGTTTGTTGCATTAAATAACGATTCGTGTGTGGACCAATATCTATATTGAGAGCTTTGTATTAACGTGATTTACTAGTTCTGAGAGTTAACCAATATAGATAAAGAACGACGTTAAATTTGTATGTGCAGATCTTTTTACCTTCTCTTTTATTCATTCTCATTGTTTAACAAATACAACGTTATATAAAGTGGTATTCATTTTTAAATTTATTTTAATTTCATCATTGTTTTAATCTCAAGTTATACGTGGACTTCACAGCCTACCGTGCCATCGTAATTCCTGCAAAAATTCGACAACATACTCACAACCTCCTCCGGTTGGTTAAAAACGCAATTCCATGGACATCCCATTTAAAAAAAACACTCATATTTAAAAGACACTTATATTAAAAATAGCGCCAAACTCCTCATGTTTTGAAAAAGTCCGGAGTTACAACGTTAGACTGACGTTGAGTTTATTTCTTTCCCAATACAACTTAAGTATCACATCTTTATTTATCTTCATATTGCACCCGTCCTCTACATAAACACATAAGTAAATTGCACCACATTGCAGTACTGTCAATTTAATTGCCTGCACACTCGAGCTTTCTTCCAAATTCTCCCTGGCCTGCAGAAATATCCTTTCTCAGGAGCACAGTGTTTATCTTCTCTGCACTTGCACATCTTATCTAATGCGCACGCATCTCTCAACTGCTCCACTCCCTGCCCTCCGATCCCGAACAGCCCATCTGTCCACTCATTTGAAAACACTCCCTCCGGATCATATCTATTCTTTACTTGCAAAAGCTTCTCTAAATTTACTGCTCGCTTGGCTAACCCTCCGAACAAGTAACCGCCATTCTTACCCCAGTGCAGGCTCCCGCCATGCTTCTCGATCACCATCTGCTCAATCTCTTCGTACACATCTTCGTTCCATTTGGGCGTCTTGGCTTCTCTCGGACGATAATACGACAAGTCCAGTGTCACCAAGTCCTCTGCTGGTCCCAAATATGCATCAGATTTCTTAATAGAACGAAAAAATACATAGATTTCACACATACTTGGAGGATTTAGATCTCTGAGCTTCTTTATATCGATAATTGTTTCTGGGAGGCGTGAAATGAGCACTCTCAGTTCCACGTCGAATTCGAAGGCAGTCGGAACCCGGCGGTCCCACGAACAAACGGTCTCATTTTTATCTAAAATCTTGTTGGGAGTGCAACCAGTGTGATTGTGATTGTGATTGTTGTAGGTGCCCTGGCATCCTCCGGAAGACTGCATGCGATGATTGAATCCGATGACCGGGTACCCTGTGAAGCCTTTAATTTCGTCGTTCCAAAACCCGCTGCCGTTAAACGTCAGTTGGTTAATTTCTTCTCCCATTAAAGAGCACATTCGGGCAGAATCTTCTGTAGATTGGATTATGCCATCTGCGAGTATGCAATTCTTATAGTTATGTATCTATATAATTACTCCTAAACAAACTCATAAGATGAAATAAACATGTTTATCCGCATCATTATTCTTAAATAAACACGTGAGATGTAAACTAGTTAATTAATTATTCTTAAACAAACTCGACCACATGAAAATTTAGTTAATTTGAGCGAGGTTTAATTTTAAAGATTCTCCAACTAAATTGGATTGAAAGAATTGAAGATAGAGATCGCTTTCAAGAATTCAACCATAGTTACAAAAATAAATAAAACTATAAAACAAACCAGTGTGAAATCTGTAAATACTTACCCAGATGATCAGAATATTCAATGCTGGCTACGCTAGATGGAAAATGCCCAATTGCAACGTTGAGGCCGTCACCGGGAACTTCAACAGAAACTCGATCGAATGG
>APFE030699760.1:0-18783 GCA_000404065.3 Pinus taeda | reverse complement strand
TCAAAGAGTAGTACTACCCTGTTAGGAGCTATGAGGATCAATACATAAAGCGGATCACGCTGTAGAAAGGAAGGGACCAAGACATGCTAGAGTTTACTAATGTTTTTCATACCCTTCGCACGAAGTTGGGTATCAAGGATTCTGAGCGACATTTGGTACTAAAGTAGCACTTCCATTTACAAGGGTACATCTAGGATGAGATGGATTTCTTGAACATCTCCTCGCTAAACGATGTATCGATACATTGTCAAGATTGAGCAAAAGTTTAAATAAAATAAGAGAGACTTTGGATATGTAAATCCAAAGCAAGGGAAAGGTTCCCTCAAACTACAGAGAAAAGGAAAAAGCCAAGGTGGGGTGAACTAGGTGTTAGTGTCAGTATTTGCATCGTTCCATCAGTGATCAAATTAACTCTTTCATATCATATTAGGTTCCCATTCTGAAATTTTTGTCATTCCACCTAGGTCCTCATGCAAAAATTTGGTCACTGAAGGTTGAATTAGGATTTCTTTTACTCCTTATAGTAATTTACCCCTCGCTGGCCATTTCACCTTTTGCTGAAGTATTCCATTAGTCATGACTTGTCTTCATCATGACAGTCACTTTCATCATAGTCACAACCACTCAAAATCTCCATTAGGTCATTAGGGTTTTCATGGTTCAATAACATTCCACTCCATTGCATAAAGCCAAAAAGTGTCAAAATGATTAGTAACCTCTCTTAACCATGTGAAGATGATTTGTAAAGATAAATTATTATTTCATCATGTAATTTTTATTTCAAATGTAATATTTTTAATTTTCATTTTGTAATTTTATGTCATTTGAATGTAATAAGTACAAGGTTCCAAAGCTATCAACTTAGTGTTCCAAAGATGCCAACCCACCAAAAAAGTCAAATTCAAAGAGTTATTAAAGACCATCAAAAGATGAATTTGCCAAAGGAAATAGTAAAGTGAAAGGGTAAATTTTCAAAAATTTAAGTGAATGCCAAAGGGAGTTGTCTTTTCCCAAGGGTGTCCAAATCATCATTTTCCACGAGCACTAAACCCTAATTTCCTCTCCCATTGAGATAGGGTTGGCTATGGAATCAAAGACGTATGAGTAGAGGAGGCATAAGGGAGGTCATTTAAGCAAGAAGGAGGACATTACAACACATAAACATCATGTCTCCATCATTTTTCAAGAAGTCATTCCAAGGGACAAAACATTTGCCACACATAGGGCCAATTTTTTTAAATATGTTTATGACCAAACAGAGATGACTTTGATAAAATTGAGAGAGGTTTCTATCCATCATAGGCCAAGGATGAAATAACTCATTCATTACTTACACAGGTATCATGGGTTTGGATAAATGTAAAAAATACAGTCGCTACAAGAGGTTTTATGCATTTTTGGAGTGACCTCGGGAAAATCAAATCTTCTCCTAGCTAGAGTGTCCAAATTACTTTTGTGATGCATCAAATGATAACTATATAGAAGTATATTTCCAATGAGCTATCATGGTCTAAATTTGGAGTTTAGGAAGACCTTCAAATGTTTTCTGAAATATCACATTTCATTTTTGCATCCTCATTCTGTACTTTTTGGCTAGTCTTGGGAGAATTGGTTTTTAAGGGGCTATAATTGATCATTTTCAGTGCTTGATAGGCCCATTGTGTAGAAAAAAGATATATATTTCCAATGAGCTATCATGGGCGCAATGTGGACTTTAGGAAGGCACTCAAAAGTCAGTTTCAAGTCGGCGTTGTGCACTTGCTTCTGGCGCTATGCACCTGCCAAAGAGGCACTTTCTTCTGGCGTTGCGAACTTCCTTGTGGCGCTCCTCACTTGACCAGGAAAGCCAAAATCGCCTCCAAACTTCATCAAATCACCTCCAAACCTGAAAAAAAGTTAGTAATAGGAAAATATAGCATTCTTCTCCTCCTACATTCATTTCTTAAGGTGTTTTAAAAGTTTATTGAACATTTGGTGTTTTTCTCATGTCTAAAACCCTAGATCTCCCGAAAAACTACCCTTGCACTCTTAATTACTAAATTTTAACTCCCCTACACTTTCATACACCCCTTAAAAATTTCATTCCCTTTCCCTAAACCCTTTATCCCAATACTCTCTAAACCTTTGTCACAAAACCTTAAGCCCTAGGTGCTACAACTACCTAGGCTCCCAAACCCCAACCCCCAAATACATCATATTAATACTCCCTATCCCCTCCTCCATTACATAAATCCCTTTACCCATCTCATCCAATTCCCCTTCCCCATTCCTTACTCCCAAAACACCACATTCCAACAACCTAATACCTCCCTAGGGTTTGAAATTAAAACACCATGGTAGAAGAAGAAAATAGACCATACAATGAGGCAGAAAATGCCAAGGTTTTGTTAGAAGAGACACTTGAGAAGCATGGTTTGCTTGAAGCACAAGATGAATAAGAACTAAGAGGAAAGCCTAGAACCAGAGGTTTGTAAAGAGCCTTGGAACTTAAAAGGAAAAGGGAAAGAGAGATAGTTGATGATGCTATGCTTGATGATCAATTCTTGGACATGATCAAAGAAGAAAAGGAAGGTCGGCTTCAGGCCATCAATGGTCACTTGGATAAGTTATTGAAGAAATCTAAAAAATTCAACAACATTCAAGCAAGAATGGTCAAACACTATGCCAGCAGAGAAAGGAATGACACGGCAAAACTCAAAGTTGCAAAGGCAAAAATTGGAGCCCTAACTCACCAAAAAGAGAAGGAGAAGCTTGACATACTTACAGAGGCTTCACTCCAAGCCTAGCTACACCAAACATCAGCTCATTAACCAATTTTGAAGTCTCTTAGCATATTTTGGCAAAGATATTTTTTTTGTGTTTTTTAGGCAATTTAAATATCGGTTGCATGGTCAAACGCATAGTGCCATGGGACACTTTTTGGAGAAATGGAGACCACCATTGGATTCATAATCACACATACATCTAAGAAAACCATGTTTCCAGCCCTAGTTTACAAAACTAGCAGGTGAAAAGGGAAAAAAAACTAGCAAAAAATCACATTTTTGTCCTCTTTTTCAGCCAGGCGCTGCGCACTTGACTAGTCTTGGGAGAATGAAGTTTTGGAGGGTCAAATAAATCCCATTTTTAAAACTAAAGAAATATTTGGAAGCTAGACAGGATAAGATTTCCAAATGAGCTATCCTGGGCTCAATTTGGACACTGGGAAGGCAGAAAAAAGTGGGTCTGAAGATGGCATTGTGTACTTGCCACGGGCTTTGCACACTTGACATAGGCGCTACACACTTGACACAGGTGCTGCGCACTTGATAGTTGGCTTGGTTTTTCACTCTTCTTCTCCAGATTTGACTTTTACCTATGGGAAATAAAAAATTTACTGATGTAATTGATATGATAGATGTAATTATGGTCTTTTAGTACTACCTAGGGGTAAATACATTAGGTTAATAGTCTTCATCAAGTCAGATGAATCAGTTTCAATGTAATTAGGGATGAGTCATTTTGACCACCCTACACTCTAGCTATCAATTCATATTTTGGTGTAACTGCTCCTCCTCTCATGGATTCGACCCCTAAGGTTGGGAGGAATTTGTTTTATGTCTATATCTTCCCTTTCTTCACTCTTTTCAGAGGGTTGGACTCCATTTGATGTTGTACTAGTGTTTCAGGCTTTGGTAGGGAATATATTGGATGAGTTGCAGCTATTTTGGTGGGATTCCTGTGGCATGGTATTTTGATATTGTTTCTTCTTCAGTTACATGTATGTGAATGTTTTTTATCTTCCATTATCCATTTCACTTCTAAATATGTTTGATTTTCAAAGTTTGATAAGAAAAAATCATCTTTTATGCTCTGTTTTGGGAAAATCATCATAATTTGTTTCATTTCCTCAGTTTAAAAAGAATTCATGATTTCAATGCTCTTTTAGCATCTCATCAGTTTAAACCATTCCATCAATATACTACAAAGTGTTAAAATACTTTCCTACCTTACCCCATTAGATGTCTGTAATTTTGATTCCTTTTTTCCGTGACCTAATTCACTCTCTGACCTAATTCACTCATCCAGTTGTTGGATACCTATACCAATAGGTTTCATATTTCATGATTGGAAAATTCAAATGCCAAATATACTCTACTTTGCTGATACAAAGATCCCATATTTGCAAGACAAGGCAAGGTGTGTACATGCCTTCATGTTTACTAAATTTGATGGATGGTCCAACAGTCTAATCTGGATCATGCCATGTTTCAATTTTCTTTTGTAGAATAGAGAAATAATTCTGACCAAATTGTTTAATCTTAGCAGACCAATAGTTAGGTAGAGAAACTAAGGTTCCCAACTGCTTAATCTGGGGCCTTGGAAGCAATAAGGGTAGTGCTAGATAGGCAATCAAAAGAAAAGCCAATGGAAAAGAAAAGGCACATAAGGGTCTGCAAGTCCAAGTGCACCCTCCAAGAAGAAATAAAAAAAGCTAGGCAAGTAGATGGGTAGGTAGATGGGGTTGCAGAAGTGGTATTCCTTTCAAGCTGAATCTTGCTGGTAAATACAAGGAAAGTAATACAATGGAGCATGTCTAACTTCCATTTTTCCTTGTTTTACACTCATTACTAAACATACCTTCACCAGTTGTGTTTATGAAAGAAATTCAAGGTTTTATGTTGGTTCTTGTATCCTTTAAGAGCCACATTTCTTGTGCAAAATTCTTTTCATTTTAATCTACTCCCTAAGCTAAGTTGTTTCCAAATCAACTTAGTGATATCACTCCTCATTTACCCTCTCCCTCCATATTAACCCTTAACTTCTATTATCTAATTCCCTATGTCACCCTTTCCCCACTATTATAACACCATGGTGTATAAACCCCAAGTATTCTATAAATATTCCCCCCTTGGCATTATAGCCATACGATTCACTAATAGGGAATTAAATTGACATCTGGTTAGTTTAAGAACCCAAGCCTTACCTCTTGGTCTCCCTCAGAACTCATCTACCTATTCAACCCTTCATTTTGCCTAAGAAACCTTCGAAAAAACCCATTTGCACCCTTAAACCCGTTCAAAAGGCAAAAATACATTGAAAACCCACTTTTTTGCCTTATCCTAAGTTTGGGGCCTATGTGCGCTTTTACACAAAATTACATAAAAAACCCATTTATCCAAAGTTTTGAGGCGTACGCGATTTTGCAAAGAAATACATTGAAAAAACCATTATTTCGCCTTATCCTAAGTTTTGAACTATGCGCGACTTGATAAAGAAATACATGGAAAATAATACCAATTCATCAGTATTTATAAGGGTCCCGCCGGGCACGAATCCCATGGAAAATACCTCTTATTGCCCGCCCGACGCTGTATCGTCCGCACAGTTCATCAACCCATCGACCGTTCAATCGGGCGCTTTTCATCCAACGGTTGACGTGGATATCAGACTGGCCCCGACGTCCGAAAGATAGCGTCCGATATCTGTCAAAGGCTGACGTCATGCCTCAGCCACGCGTCGCCCCCACAGCGTATCGGAGCCCCCTCTAACAGATTCTGTTCTGTATCATAAGCGGTGCGATACGTTACCGCCCGTGGTTTCCGGTTTTCCGTTAAACCGCCTGCCAGCGTCACCACTACGTCACTGCCAGTGTCATCGCCACGTCCATGCCCGCGTTCGCCATTGCTCCACCTGTCCGCCAGCTCACCGTCCCCGTGGACCACTCATAAGCCGCCACGTCACCTGATGACGTCATGCTGACGTCATCCGATCCTGACCCACCCGATGACGTCATGCTGACGTCATCCAAAAAAGGCGCGAATGTCCCAAAAATCCATATTTTTGCCAATTTTTCACGTTTTTTGCACTTTTGCAAAAAACTTCTGTTGCGCCCTCTGCATGCAATTTACGTCCAAATTTGCACCAGCCTGCTAATTTCGACCTGGAGACCTTCGGCGCGCCTACCCACCTGCACTTGTGACCCGGACTGTCAATACACCAGATATTTATAACTGTTAATCCTCTCTGCACCTGGTTTTCTCTGCAAATAGCTGAAATTCACATAAAACACTGAAAAACGCATAATTCACCGGAAAATTCCCTGCACCCAGTTCCCATTTGAAATTGAACAGTTGAAATTCACTAGCTAAGCCTTGTTACCAAAGCTTTCTCAACCTGCATTCTGTTCATGCAGTCGTGAATAGGGAAACCGAACCTACACCTGAATTACTAAGGAAGAGTCTACTAAAGACAAATATTTTCCTTCTCAAGTGCTGTGTGCAGTATTTCAATTGCTTCCATTGACCCTTCAGCCCTCTTTTCTCAATTCACCTCTTCTTCCAACAAATACTCTTTTCTGTTACTCAGCATAAGTAACACTAATATATATACAAAACAGAGTTCTTAAGTAAACATGGAAACTCCAGTAGCACCTGTGGCCCTCAATGTTGCCCCTTTAAATGCCCCTCAGAGAGAATTGGAGTGGCAAGCTTTAGCAGATTTGGATTACCAAATATCAGAAGAATTCCTACACCAAAGCAAATTCCACCTCCACCTGCTAAATGAATTGAAGGCCAAACATGTAGCCGGAACAGATATATTGGGCATTTGGGATTCCTTCCTCCCAATCTTCAAGTTACCTCAGGTCAACCAATTCCCTGACCTAATTCACCTATGTGTTGAGTGTTACGATCCTACTCAAAGAGCTGTGCTTGACCCTTCAGGCTCAGTTGTGTTCTACATTACCCCTGAGGCCATCAGAGAGATGCTGCAATTCAAGACTGACAAGGAACTGGTTCCCCTATCTTTGCTTGATCTGATAAACCAAGGAGCCAAGATGTTGACAGATGCTCAGATCACAAAGCTGAACCAACTGTTTATTAACTCTGACAATGTGCAATACCCTCCTAGTTTTCATGGCTACTGTTGAGTCTTGAAAATGTCATTCATTTCCATTACACTTTCACTATTATGTCCATTATATCACCTCCATTTCACCTCCATTTCACTACTTATCCCACTTTCATTATCATTGGGCCACATTTATGTTTTTCCAATCTTTATTAATTCTAATCCTTTTAAGTGAATTTGTGGTTAAATATTAGGAAATAATGTGCAATGCTTATACCTAACAAATGGGTTGAGATTGTTGACATGTGTAGGTTGAAAGGAAGCTTCTAGAAGACCCTTATGTGGCACTCTAAGGCCAAATTCGAATTTGAGTTGAAAGAATCATGGGATCATGAGGATATGTGTCACATCTCCTAATTGTATTGTAACTCTAAGAAGACATGTGTCTTATCAGTTCCTATTTTGATTAGGACTCTAGAGGTAGAGGGAGAGATTCATGGACTCTCATTAATGAGATGGCTTCTCATCTTTTTTGTATAAATAGGAGATCTCTCTCCTTCATTTGTTAGCTTAGCTTATGAGAGTTAGTTCTTTAGAGTTTTTCCTTGATGGCTTTTGAAAGCTTTGGAGAGCTTTGTTGCACTTTGTAATTTTGAAGAATTGAATAAAGCTTTGATGTTCTCAACATGGAAGGAGATGTGAAGTAGATGTCATGGAGCATATTTGAATGTAAGGTAGAGTAGATTTCATTTTGTAAATATTTGCTTTGATTTCTTTATGTCATTTGATTGCTTTCAAGTTTGATAGATTAGATTTTTCATTCATGCAATTTTAATTCATGCAAGTGTGTCCAACCGGTTGATTGTAGATTAGTGATAACTATTAGTGTATTTTCATCTTTTTGATAACTATTGGCATATGAGATCATCTTGTCCTTCCTGCTAACTTTTATTTTCTGGAGTTTTAATTCAGCATTGTCCTTTTCAAGTTGTGATTTGCTTATTTCTTTTTCTGCTAGTTAGACATCATACTGCTCATCAATTTATGATTTCTCTCTGTGGTCAAATGGCTATATCAGCAAAGAATTAGAATATTACTAACTGTAGTCTGATTTAGTTGTCATATTACTTACTCATGGTTGCTTTCCATAAGGTAGATTGAGCTGAATGGAAAAGGACTAGAAGAGTTTAAGTAGTGTGATTAGTTCTTTTATGCAACTTACATTTAGATATCATATTGCTTGACATGTTCATGATTACTTCCCCAAGGTAGATTGAGCTGAAGGGTAAAGGATTTGAAGAATTCAAGTAGTGTGATTAGTTTCTTTTATACAATTTACTTTCTTGAACAGTTAGATGTCATATTGCTTAACTTGTTTATGATTACTTCCCAGCAGGTAGATTGAGCCGAAGGGTAAAGGATCTGAAGAGTTTAAGTACTGTGAATTAGTTGCTTTGCTTTTAGTTTGAGTTGCTTTTAGTTTTTACTTTCTTTTCATTCAGCAGCAAGGATACTGGGCCATTGTCATTAGTTCACTGTTTGATGCATTTACTTCCTCTTAAGAATTGATTTTAGTTTAGTTGTTTTAAAGCTTTCTTTTTAAGCAATTTCAAGTTTGAGAAAATCACTTTAGGAAACCAACAAGAATAAAACCCAAAAAAAACAACACAAACTATAAAACAACGAAGTAAGAAAAATGTTAACTAAGCACATATGGTGCACCACACTTCATCAGTTTACGATACCCGGATTGATAATTTATGTAGAGCAATTTAAGACGTTAAATTGACTAGACATTTTTGGCGCCGTTGCTGGGGAAGTGTAATTAGGATACCTTATTTCTTACATCTAAAAAAAACTAATAATAATTATTGAGTATGCTCTCCTCCTGCACTTTGTGTGATCTGGAGGATCAGAAAAAAGGATTGTTAAGCAAAAAAAAAAAAATTTATAATTCCTGAGTATGCTCTCCTCCTGCACTTTGTGTGATCTGGAGGATCAGAAAAAGAATTTTTATGTTAAAAAAAAAAAGGAGACAAAATAAACTTCATCATTTCAATTCATTCAATTAAAAAAAAAAAAAATGAAAAAAATGAAACTCAACTGCTTTGATAGGTTCAAATTGTCCAAAATTGTCTGTTATGGTTTGTAGTGGTCTTCAAAACACTGTATCCTGTTTTAATAAGGTCTTGCAACTTAGCTGCGGAAAGTGCCATGATTCCGCAGCTAGTTGAGAATTCCGCAGTTGTTTCAAGGTTTAGCAGGTTACAAGCGTCCAATGAAGAAATCGACCACATGGGAATCTCTAGAATTGTTCCGACATGGATCCTATCCTAGCCACCCCGCTCAGATTGATGAAAAATCAGCCTAAGACCTCAGTCAAAGTCCTTTTTTAGCATGTTTTTCTTGAAGTATTTGCTGCCTGAAATTGAAAATCATTAATCATTTTTATAAAATTTTACAATTTTAGAGAAGAAAAAAGAAAAAAGAAAAATAATCTATGGCAATTTTAGAGAAGAAAAAAGAAAAAAGAAAAATAATCTATGGCTATCTTCAATCATAGCTTCCACTGTGGCTTTAATAAAAAAAATATGCCTCCCTGATCAAGCTTTGGCCTGAAACAAACCTGCAAGAACATTTGTTAAAAAAAAACAAAAAAACAAAAAAGAATTAAAAAAAACAAATTACGTTTCATACAATAAAACAATCTTTGCATTTCTTGAAGTTTAAGCTTAGGAGTAGACTTTGTAAGAAATGAATATCAGTTTTTGAAGGGGCTTAGCTTACATTTCCATAATCTGGGATGTTTCGGCAATGGAATATGGAAAGGAAGAGGTAATGTCGTGACATCAGTAAATCCTTCTAGTAACCAGCCAATAGCAACGGTAATTGAAGCTTCTATTGAAGAGTACAAAGATCGCTTGAGAGCCTGTGCTAAAGCTCATAAATTATGGATGCAAACTCCTGCTCCAAAGAGAGGTGAAATTGTGAGGCAGATTGGGGATGTTTTGAGATCAAAATTGGATCTACTTGGTAGACTTGTATCATTGGAGATGGGAAAAATCCTCGTAGAGTGGATAGGAGAGGTTCAAGAATCTATTGACATGTATGAGAATGCATAGTCATATCACCCAACCACTAATTCGAAAATTCTACAGGCCGAATGCAGAACAGTGAAACTCAGAAAAAAACAAACGCAAAACTCAGAAAAACGTCAAATTTCAAATGTTCGATTTTCCCAAATGGTAGTGAATTTGAAGAAAATAAAACATGGGTTTTTTTTCCAGCTAGGTCAGTTAGATAACCCAGAAACCGTGTGAAGATATTTGTGGCGGTCTGGGAGAAATACTTGGTTCTTTAGAGCTCATTTTTTATTGCCGCGTGTGAAAAAAATCAGTGTTTTTTAACAGTTGCGGCCATATTTTGATTTCCTTGAGAAATTTGCTCAGATCGGATTTCCTTGGCGGCCAGGTCATCCACCGTGTCACTGAATATGAGGAAAAATATTTTTATTAAATGAACAGAAAACAATTCAAACACGGCACGCTTTGGTTGTTTGAGGTAACATGTCTTCCGCCACCCGTCTAATCCTATTCCATTTTTAACCCAGACTCGCCCACGTCTCCCACCAAGCCTCACAACTTCCATATTTTACTCATACTTCATTATGCCAAGGTGGATGTCGTGGTTTGTTTGGTTGAATCCGTGAATGGTCTCTTCATACAGTTTCATGTTACATATGTGAACGCTGTGTCAAACCTTCTCCATTCCCCGCCAACAGAACTGTTATCACTTCACGTGCTTTTGCTGAAAAAGTCAATTCGTCAACACCTTCACTTTCTTTTGGCTGATGGTATAAACTATAAATGTCACACACAAATAGTTTGAATCTGTGTTCAATTGATTTGTATTATATGAATATCAAAAGGCATGCGATGATATAAAATCCGTCAGCACACAAAAAAATGCAGCAAAAGAGTAAGTACCTTGGTTTGCTCTATATGCCACTATAATTCATAGAGTTCCTACATGGACACAATGAATAAAATAACTTAAAACTAATGGTTGACTGTTGCAGCCATTTTCCGCAGCTCACTCAACTTTCCGCAGCTATTTTGTTAAACTCTAGGTTGCAGGTGTCATCAACCAAAACAAGCCACATGGGTAGCTGGGGAAATATCAGTACATGGATGGTGTCCTATTCATTTGGTCCAATTTGATGAAAAAGACCCCGGTTAAAAGGAAGTCAAATTGTGTGTTATCACTAAGTCGCCACACTGAGTCGCCACCCTAAGTCGCCACACTAAGTCGCTGCATGTCAAGAAAAAAATAAAAAATTTGAATCAATGAAATGAATAAGTTATTTGCTTAGTTTTCTGAAGGTATTGATTAATTTTGGATTGATGATGAAAGATGAATGGCTAACTTTTTATTCAAGATTTTTAGCTACAGAAACAGTGCACATTCCGCAGCTAAAGTCCAATTCCGTCGTTGTTCTCTAATTCCACAGCCAGAAAAACCTCATTGTTCAAATCAGCCTAACTTTTTCATACAAAATCAGATTTTGATAATTTAAGTACCATTGGAAAGATCTCAACAAGATCTACACAATGAGAAATCCATCATTTGAGTTTGAAATGGCAAATAATGAAATAAATTGTTGAAAAGAAGCAACATCAACTTGAGGCACTAATTCCAAATCAGGTATAAATTCTTTTGATTTTTCCTTTGAGAACTTGTTTCATTAATACAAATTTTTAGTTTTGTGTGTAAATATCATAACTAGAGAGATTGGCCATCTCTCTCCTTTGATAATCTTACATTCCATTGCAGAAGAAGTATTAGTTTTTTTGCAGGTTCCAGGAGGAAGGACAAATGATTACAAGAGAAAGGTGTCTCTCTAAAAGAGACCAATTTGTTTCATAAGAGGATGATCAGCAACAAAGAGGAAATATGTTGATGCAAAATCAGATCCAAACACTTGAAAAACTTTCAGATACTATTGTCCCCATCACATCCATACTTCATAATAAACCATTCACTTCATTTCACTCCATATTTTCCATTTACATTCACATACACTTTCCATCTCTTTTTGCCCATTCATAACCCACAAATAAAAGCAAGAGGCTCATTCACATGCTTATTGCCCATTGCCATTTCTGTTCTCCATTTTCATCTTCCATTCCTTGCCATTTTCATTTCACAAATAAGCCCTGCTTCAATGCAAATTATTGAGTCCATAGTCCTTTGAGTCTAAGTTCTTTGCAAAAACACCTTGAGGCTTGCATGCCTTAATGGCAAGTCCTCATGCTGATAAACAATGGGAATACATTAATGTCCCTGGTTCATCAGATCTTCTAGGTGACTCGACTTCGGCAAATTCATTTGTACCTAGCAAGATGTGTTTGGGAATCTTGACTCTCACTGTCATCAATGGTGAGAGTTCTCGTGTTGACTAGTGGCATCCATTAATGGCCACTAAGCCAACAATTTCCTACTATGTTCGACATCAGAATATCTTTTCACATAGTAGGAATTGTGCCAACAAGTTTTGAAGACATGAAGACTATTATTTTCAGCATTTTGGAGCAGATTCAACAAGTTTTAGTAGAAGCAATAAAAAGTCATCTTATCTCTCTATCCACGACTCCTCTTATTCAGCCACTTGAAGAAGAATATGATCATAATTTTTCAGCTACCACACATACAACTCATTCATTCCAAAGGGTAAGTGAAGGTACATCATTTTCTAACTTTTGACCATAGAATTCCATAAAAAGCTAGAATGATAATTGTTGGAAAAACATTTCTCTTCCTCATTTCATAAAATTGTCAATACCATCAGTTGGGGGAGGGAATACATTATTTTCATATCTTGCCATGTCCATATCATATTCAGGAGCTCACATACTTCCAACAAATATTAACTATTACATTGTTATTATGAGCATATAATGGCTTTTCAAAAAAAGTGCTTAAAAGATAAATTGGATACAAACAAAAGCATGGTTGTCACACAAGAACCAACCATCATGCAATCCAATAAAGATATACTTTGCAACAATAATCAAAATATCATTATGCAAAGTTCAAAGATCAAAATAGGAGGCAACAACAAAAGAAAATGGTTGTAACACAAGAACCAACCATGTTGCAACTCAAGTAAAATACTTTGTAGAAATATGAAGTTATCAAATGATATCATGCAAAGTTAAGCCAAAGCTCAAGGATCAAAAAAGTTAATGTAATATATATTGCATGAGGACATGCAATAGCTTCAATTGGGGGGTATGTTGAATCTTGAAAATGTCATTCATTTCCATTACACTTTCACTATTATGTCCACCATATCACTTCCATTCACCTCCATTTCACTACTATGTCACCACATTCATCCCACTTTCATTATCATTGGGCCACATTTATGTTTTTCTAATCTTTATTAATTCTAAGTCTTTTAAGTGAATTTGTGGTTAAAAATTAGAAAATAATGTGCATATGCTTATACCTAACAAATGAGTTGATGTTGTTGACATGTGTAGGTTGAAAGGAGGCTTCTAGAAGACCTTTATGTGGCACTCTAAGGCCAAATTCGAATTTGAGTGGAAAGAATCATGGGGTCATGAGGATATGTGTCACATCTCCTAATTGTATTGTAACTCTAAGAAGACATGTGTCTTATCAGTTCCTATTTTGATTAGGACTCTAGAGGTAGAGGGAGAGATTCATGGACTCTCATTAATGAGATGGCTTCTCATCTTTTGTATAAATAGGAGATCTCTCTCCTTCATTTGTTAGCTTAGCTTATGAGAGTTAGTTCTTTAGCTTGGAGTTTGTAGTTTTTCCTTGATGGTTTTTGAAAGCTTTGGAGAGCTTTGTTGCACTTTGTAATTTGAAGAATTTGAATAAAGCTTTGATGTTCTCAACATGGAAGGAGATGTGAAGTAGATGTCATGGAGCATATTAGAATGTAAGGTAGAGTAGATTTCATTTTGTAAATATTTTCTTTGATTTCATTATGTCATTTGATTTCTTTCAAGTTTGATAGATTAGATTTTCCATTCATGCAATTTTAATTCATGTAAGTGTGTTCAATCGGTTGATTGTAGATTAGTTTTTATTTACATGTTTTTGCATCAAATAGTGACATGAGATTTACCTATCTGTTGACTTTGTTTTTATTTAGATTTTTAATTTCAGTTATGCATTGATTTCAGTGTTGTTCATTTGTTTTGTTAAGTTAGTTTAGATATCAACTCGCTCATTTTATTGACAGTTACCTCCGAAAGCCATAGCAAGACTAACTGGCGAGGGATCAAAATATGAATGTTGTGATTTGATTTTAGTTTACTTTTCTGCAATTAGATATTAAATCTCTCATATCATTGACGATTACCTCCGAAAGCCATAGCGAGACTACTGGTGAGGGATCGAATTATGAATGTGTAATTTGATCTTAGTTTTACTTTTCTGCAATTAGATATTAAATTGCTCATATCATTGATGGTTACCTCCGAAAGCCATAGTGGGACTATTTGCGAGGGATCGAATTATGAATGCGTAATTTGATTTTTGTTTTACTTTCCTTGCAAATTTTTATTTGTTTGAGTGCAATAGCTTAACTTTTATTTCCGTATTTAGATAAACAGCAAAGACAGTGATTTCATGATCAATATTTCATCTTTTGTTTGATTTAAGTAGCTGCACATTACACTTTTTGTTCAAGTACTGATTTGATCAATAACATGTTTTAAAATCTTTTGAAGTGCTAAGTTTTGGAAGTTACCATTGGGGACGTAGACCTTGTCTTGAAATCTCTACCCATACTTGACCTTTAAAAGTATTCTTGAGACCTTAGAATAGGATTTCCATTTGCATTAAACACTTTAGGAAACCAACAAAAACAAAACCCCAAAACAAAATAAAATCTATAAAACAACGAAGTAAGAAAAAGGTTAACTAAGCACATATGGTGCACCACACTTCATCAGTTTACGATACCTGGATTGATAATTTATGTAGAGCAATTTAAGACATTAAACTGACTAGACATAAATCTTGCCTTGTACTTCTCCACACTCCCGTCAGCTACTTGCTTCACTTTGTAGATCCATCTCGAACCCACCATTGATTTTCCTTCCGGTCTTGGGACAATCTCCCATGCACTATTTCTGACAATCGAATCATACTCTTCCACCATGGCCTCTACCCATGTGGGTTCTTCCACAACTTCCTTGAAAGAGGATGGCTCCGTCACGACACATTTTCTCAAAAGAGCCATGTATCCAGTGTACTGACCTAGTGACTGTCTCTGCCTGTGCTCTGTTGTAGGTGGTCCTACAACCTTCTTTGCATCGCGAGCCAGTCGCTCAACTTCTGTATTGCGCTTTCGCCCTTTGATGGTTGGCGTTGCATGAGTGGTCTCTTCCACTCCATGAACTTCATATTGTGGCTAATCCACCTCCTGAAGCTCATCCTTAGGAGCTAATAGTTCCTCATCTGCATGCAAGTGTGGATCCCTCTCAAGCGAACACTTCATGGCTTTCTCCTTCTGAAATTTTATATCCCGTCGCACAACAGTCTTGTGATTGTTTGACAAATACACACGATAGTTATGGGGCATATCAGTGTACCCCACAAATATCCCAACCTCTATGGTCAGCTCCAACTTCTTCTTGGCATCCTTCGTTACATGCATGTAAACAAGAGAACCAAAAATCCTCTAATCTGAAATATCAGACCTCTTACTAGAATAAGCCTCCTCGGGTGTACTCATGCCAAGTATCCTATGAGGACAACGGTTTTGCACATATACTACAGTATGCATGCCTTTGCCCACAAATGAAGGGGTAGGCCATGATCATGCAACATCACCCATGCAACACCCATGATCGTTCTGTTCTTCTGCTCAACAACCCCATTCTGTTGTCGGTTATGGGGAGCTATGAGCTCTCTTCGAATCCCTTCTATGTTGCAGAAGTCCTTGAACTCGCTAGAGATGAATTCACCACCATTGTCACTCTTAAGAGCCTTCACCTTCTTCCCTGATTCCTTCTCGACCAGTGCTTTGAACTCACTGAACTTTGAGTATGTCTCGCTCTTCTTATGCATGAAGAAGATCCAACACTTTCGAGAGAAATCATCAACAAAGATCACATAGTACTTATGCTTTGCTGTCAAAGCGACTGAGAATGGTCCACACACATCTGTGTGAATTCTCTCAAGGATCGTCGTGGCACGACTATCCTTCTCGTAAAAGGTGGCTTTCACAAAATTTCCCAAAATACACCCCTTGCACTGATCTGACTGTGCAAGAGTACCTTTAGGAAGCCTAGTACAAATCTGTTGCATTATCTTCAAGGCTCCATGGTGAAGGTGGCCCAATCTCTGGTGCCATAGCTCACCATCATCCCAGCTCACCACTCCTTCTGCCTTGCATGCCATCGCTGAGCAGCCATCTACATGCAACTGATAAAGGTTCTTGACTCGAACCCCTATCTTCTAGGTTTCTCCAGTTGTCTTGCTGCGCAGGAAAGCCTTTCCCTCACTGAAAACAACATCATATCCCCTGTCTTCTAACATCCACAGAGATAAGATTCTTCTTCAATCCTGGAAAATGCATCACTTCCTTCAATACGAAGGGTTTACCAAACTCCCTCTCAAAGGAAATGGTACTGATACTGGTCGCAATGTATCTACCATCATCGCCCATCTCGATGTGCACTCCAAGATCCTTCTCATCCAGATCAGAAAACAAATCTCGATATCTTGTCATGTGAAAAGACGCACCACTGTCTAAGAACCATACCGATCCCATCACACTTGATACCAAGCATGCGATCAACGAAAAATCCAACTCAAACTATGAGGCTAAGGCCTCTTCCACTGCAGATCCAACAACTTACTTATTTTCTTCTTCTACGGACAATTTGTGGCATAATGTCTGTGCTGGTGACAGTGAAAGCACTTCACCTTGGACATGTCCTGCTTCTTGCCTTTTGCACCGGAATGAGAAGCTTTCTTGTTCTTCCCCTTCTTTGCTTTGACAGCCAAAGCACAATTTTCTTCATCAGATGCCTTTGATGAAGATCCTTCCCTGGTATTCCGCCTTATCTCCTCTTGCACAAGATCTGACCAAAGTCTCTCCCATCCTGACAATTTCTCCTGACCATTGACAGAGTCCTGATAGGAATGCCAACTCTTCGGAAGACCAAGGAGAGCCAAGATCACCAAGTCCTCATCATCGACAGTCACCCCCACACTTCCCAGCTCATCCCGACGTTGGGTGAACTTCGTGAGATACTTGGGCATACTATCTCCATTCTCACACTTAATGTTTCTGAGTTTATCCTTGAGCACCAACTTCCTCTCGTCGCTCTTTCTTTGGAATAAGTCTGTCAATGCTTTCCACATCAAGTATGGAGAAGCCTTTCCATGGAGGCTGGATATAATGTGATCCTTCACACCCTCCAACGGAATCCTTCGACACTTTGTTGTCTTCTTTTTCCAAGCCTCAGCTTCAGCAGCATCAGTAGGTTTTGGGACATCCGCATCTATGAAATCCTTCAACCCATTATCATCTAACACCGCTTCCATCCTGTCTTTCCATGCAATATAATTCGAGCTGCCTTCAAGGGCATACTCCAATCGCAATTTTTTGAAATATATTTCAACTTCGACACCAAGAAAACATTGCTGCAAATTCGAATTCCACCAGCTCAAAACTCAACCGCTTCTGATCTAAAATTCGTGAGAACAAATTATTTCTCGTACAGAGATTGACTATGTGGGCATTCACGGGATATCTCACCTTCTAAAAGAAGGATGAATCCAGAGGCTACTTGGCCTGATTATAGACTCTGCCTGAAGAAATAAAATGTAAACACTTTCTGAATAATAGATCCGATGATCAACTTCGCTTTGATATCATGTATAACTTTTTCTATAAATCAACCAACTATGGTACCATGTAGAAATTTTGAATAATATGATACTTATTCACAGAGATTATCTTGATTATACACTATTTGCAGAATCCATGCATAATACATAACCTCCTCTACGTTGATCATCAATTTGCAGAATTAAAGAAACAATCGCATGCGCACATTGAAACATCAATCACACATATCAACGCAGTATATCATGGGGAAAGCATACAGCTGAAAACCCCCAACTATCTGTATATTATATCGATTGAGAAAATGTAACAATACATAGTACAATACTCCTCGCAAGTACTCAGTACTATCTCCACCTGTTACACACAAACTAGCCTAGATCTGAATCAATCACAGGTTCAAATCTCCTCCATTGCTTGCCTGCCTCCACTGCGCAATCCTGCATGAGAATAGATGAGAATGGCTGATCCAAACTCATATTTCCCTTGTGTTTCACTACGCAATCCTCATTGGCAATCTCAATCCACTGATTGTGCAAATCTCATGCACAACTATAGTCACAACAGACTGCTGTCTTGCCCTTTCACTCACCTCTAACACTTGTCTCCACTGAAATGTCCATGCACTGAGTTAACTAATGTATTATTTAGTTGATTTATGAGTTAATAATTAGTGAATTAATTAATAATTAATTCACACCACTCATCACTAGTGTATTTGTTAGTTAAACTAAATACAACTAGTTCAACTAAGTCAAACTGAACACAACTCCATCAACTCCTCATTCAACTCCACCAAACTCAATCACTTGAGTTCTAACTGAAGTCCATCATGCAATAGCTCAACTAACCATAGGAAAAGCGTATTTCCTTCTGGCAGTTGCATGTGCCACATCCGTAGCTCGAACTGAAGTGCTGCAAGAGGATAAGATAATGTTTATAGTCCAAATATTATTAAGAGCTAATAATATTCGACTGTTCTATTTTTTGGCTGGCAGTCTAAAAATAGAATCCGCCCATATGTCTAAAAATAAAGGTCCATCTATTTT
>APFE030699750.1:0-31138 GCA_000404065.3 Pinus taeda | reverse complement strand
CTTGGCTGATTTGTCTTCTCATTTGTAGATTGTACTTTGCTGGAAGTAGGATTTGCTGGCTCCTTTCCTTTTTTCTGAACATTTGGAGAATCATTCTTAGGTTGTGCTGCTTCCTTTCGCTTTTGGATTGGATTGATTGGTACATCCCTGCTCCTGAGTGAATACTGTCTTTGTTGCGCTGTCAGTGCATTCATATATCCCCTCTGATATTCATCTCATTCTTCTTCCAGGACAGTTTCATTGGCTAGTATAAAATCCTCATATTTCTGTATAGCCGGGATATCTGAATATTCCTCATCCTCCATGATATAGATAGGAAAACCATCTGTTGTAAAAAAGTTATTTTCCTCTCTTATTGGATCTTCATCATCCTCTGACTCCGGGCCATGCACATAATTCTGTTGTAGCGGTGTTTTGACTTGTTGTTGTGCTGATTGATCTTGTGCTCTTTGCTCCCGTTGTTTAATCCTGAACTGTGGTTGCTGCTGACCGCCAAAATTTGGATTTCTGATTGGTGTCTCAGGCTTATCTGTAATTGTTAATCTATCAAACATTCTCTCAATTTTACGAAGCAAATGATCAACATTTACATCTGAGGAAGAAGCCTCTTCCTTTATGGTCACTTCTCGGTCTTCATCCTAGCTCTCTTAGCTAGATTTGTCTCCACACTCACTGCATTTTTCTGCATATCCTCCAATGTAGCAGGATCTCGTTTTCTCAATTGGTATGCTATGTCAGTTTCAAAACCATCGAGGAATTTTATCAAATCCAACCCTATCAGTGGCTTGATATCAGCTGGAATAGCATTATAGATAGTATTGAATCTCACACAGTAATCTTGAAACTTTCACTAGCATTCCTCTTTATATTTTCATACTCGGAAAGAATTTGGAGTGGATTTTTCTTTACCTCCTAATGATTCAGAAATTGCCTGTGAAGAATAGGCAATCTATTGATAGTCACTGCGGGTAGTGCTCTGAAACACTTTTGAACCTCACCTCTAAAACTTTGCACAAATAATCACATGGTCACATTCTCTTCATCTATCTCATGAAGATCAAAGAAGTCATTCATCCTGTCAACATGCTGTTGCACTGTGATACCTTGAGTAGCATCAAACAACGGTATCTTACTTTGGTAATCAGTAGGCATAACATCCAAGTTCTGTGGAAAAATGAGAGGTGCATATCTGGCAGCCATTACTCGAGGTGGATTGGAAACTGGCCTTGGAGAAGTAGGAGGATTTATAACAACCACAATAGTCGATGTGATGGGTGTTTGAGTGGTTGAAGGAGGAGAAGAGGTGATAGATATCTGATAAGATATGCTGGGTTGAACGGGAAGGGTGGGGATAAACTGTGGTTGAGAGTGAACTTCAAAACTAGATAAGATAGTAGATGAACCAAGAGTAGCAGATGCTGATTCTAGGAGCTCAGGGATATTGGTAGCCACAATAGATGATTGAAGAGAATTCAATATATAATCATCAATTGACCTATTCACTCTTTCGGTTTCAAGGTCTTCAACAAATTGCGGATTTAAAACGATGTCACCAATTGCATTTTCAGATTTGGTTTCAAACAAAGATAAATCAAATTGTTCATCAAGAGGGAGATCTTCAAGATATTGAAATTTGACTGGGCATGAATGAGATCTGAAAACAGGTCTTGGAGTCAATGAACTTTCTTGCTTGAGTATTCTTGGAATGAGGTTAGGATTTTCAAACACAGGAGGAGGATTAGGATCATGATTGGCCCTGGTGTATCTTCTGGAAGCTAGTGTGTTTAATTTTTCCCCAAAATTCAAATGGACATTACAATTTTTTCAGCCTAATGAATTCTAAACCTATCATCCAAAAGTCTAGAATGTGTTTTAAAAGTACTGGGGTAATATTTTTTAGTTCTTCCCCAGTATGGTCGCCACTATGTTAGTGCCTAAATCTACTTTAGGTTGAAGGAAGGCAGGTCTAGGGTAACATCTAACCATGCTTAACCTGGTAGCTAGCCCTACCAGGTTGGGATAGGGCTCTCTCCTTGTCAATCTCAATTCGGATATCAGCAACTAGGGCTTGAGATGACTGAAATGAATGTTGATTTTAGGCTAGGTATAGTAGGTCAGAGAATTTTGTGTGATTTTAGGTTTTGGTTGCTGGATCAATTGGAGAAGGCAGATTTGGTCCAGGAAATCAACTCAGGGATACAGTCATGTATTGTGGGGCAAGGTAGACAAGAGTTTATGTACTAGCAATGGATTGAGATGGTAGAGTAAGACAACTGAGGAGTTGAGGAGGGCATAAGAAACAATGAATCTTCTTCAAACAGTGAAAACATTGAAAACCAAATGCATTCCCATGACAATAAATAGGCCTTTGAGCCTCATTGTAACATAGTTCAGAGGCATGTAGCCACCATATCTCTTCTCAGAGATAAGCTACCATCGCCCTAGCTGGTTTATTCCATTTACTATTGTAAGCATATTTTGTATTTGACATTATGAATGAAGTATTTTCCATGGCATATATTGTTATGGTTATCTCTGTAATTTGTTGTGTTCCTGTTTTAAGTCCGGATCAGTGTATTAGAGCGGTCTGCATTTTTGTCTGTTTTTCTTTGCATTGTCCCCAACAACGGTCGGGATATAAGGAGTTAGGGCTTGAACTGGTCAAACCTTTGCAAGACCAGCATCGCAATCCCGACGCCTCCATGGCGGATGGAGAGAAAGATTGAGGGTGGTGGGCGGAGGTCCTCAATATCTTCTGAGAAAAGCCCTCGAGTGAAAGGAACGCGTAATGATTGGATTTAGTTCCCAGATCCTTCAGCGGTACCCAGAAGCGGACGCATCGACTTTCTAGCAGCTACTTAGGGAAATTCCACACCCTTTAAGGTAAAGTTTAATTTTGAAATCCCCCATATTCGACGGTTCAGGATAGACGCAATGTTTGTTAGATAAAATGGTTAAATCATGCTAGAAGGATATTTTTCTGTTCATGAATTTTCGAGTCGAAAGATTGTTTTCGCTCTTTCTCAAGTAGCCCCCCACGTCAAGGACTGGTGGGGAAACCTACTGCGAGCAGAAGGATGAAAGCACGGCTCACTATTTTTAGCTCACCTAGTTATGATTCATTCCAAGGATGCCATTTCAGGAGCAGTACTACCCTGTAAAAAGCTATGAGGACAAATACATCAAATGGACCACACTGTCACAGGGACAAGACCAAGATGTGCCAGAGTTCACCAACATTTTTCATACCCTTCGCACACAGTTGGGTATCAAAGATTCTGATCTGCATCTGGTACTCAAATACCGCGATTGCCTACATAGACACATCCAGGAAGAGATGGAGTTCCTGAACATCTCCTCGCTCGGCACAACATATTGATATGCTGTCAAAATCAAGCAAAATTTCAAACAAAAGAAGCGAGACTTTGGATCTGCAAATCCAAAGCCTAAAGGACAAAGACAAGGCGGGGTGACCCAAGACAACTCGCCAAAGCTGCAAGAAAAGAACAACACCATGAAGCCGAAGAAGGACATAAGAAAGTGATGTGAGTTCCACAAGAGCCCCACTCATAACACAAGTGAATGTCAAACCAAGCAGTCGCTGGTGGCCGAGTTGAAGGCTTCTGAATCAGATGCATGTTCCGACCTTGAGCCAGAACTCAACAAGGGGAATGGAAAAGGGAACCAGATCATTGATGCGGATCCTAACACCACTGTTGCCACCCCCAAGATCTAGAAGAATGAACCCGAAGATCCAGAGGAGGGGGAGCGTCTTTTCCACTCACAAATGTGGGTGAAGTGTTCGCCACTGCAATTCATTGTCGACATTGGCAGCCAAAAGAACGTCATTCAGCAGAGGTCGTGAAGCGGGTGGGCCTACTGACTACACCACACCTGCAGTCGTACAATATCGGGTGGCTTCATGAAGGATGAGATCTCAAAGTCCACCAACAGTGTTGCCTTCCCTATAGCATCAAGCCCTTCACAGATGAGGTATTGTGTGATGTTACACCTCTAGATGTTTATGATGTACTATTAAGCCAACCATACTTGTGAAGGCGACATGTTGTGTATGAGTCAAGGCCTCGCGCTGTCATTATTTCTTTGAGTGATTCATTATACAGGATACCAGAGGTAGCCCCACCTATCATCACCTCTTTGATCACTACTAAGAAAGGCAGCAAGCTCATCTCCTAGACTAGGAAATTCATCTGTCTCGTTTGCTCCCAAAGTAAGCGGAAGATCATCATCACATCCATGACCCCCATGAAGGGTTCCTCCACGTAGCAGCAGCAACAGAGGGATATGGTCATGAAAGAACACAGGAACAACTTCTCCTCACCCACAGGGGTACCAAACAAGTTTCAAGTGGGCGACAAAGTTTGGTTACATCTGCAGAGAGAACGCCTTAGAAGAACCCATCAGAAACTTAGACCACTCCGACATGGTTCTTACACCAGTACCAAGGCTATGGGAAACAATGCTTTGAAGCACAACATTACTCCATTCCTTCGCTTGCACCGAGTGTTCAATGTGGACCATCGTCGACCATGCTTCCCACCATTTCTGTACACATCAGAGATTACAAAACAGATCACCAGAGTCCCAGCTCAACAGAAGCTTCCTCATCTCAGGGAGAAACTCAATGCAATGGGGACCATTGCTTCCTAAGGGGGGAGGAATGATCTAGGTGGATGTTGGTGGCCACCCACCTATTCCATTTGGACCCCACAACTATCTCTTCAGTTTTCATTTTCCTACAATTGTAGCGCAGTTTACTATTTTAGGCAGTTTTTTGGTCTGACTCTGGAGCCGTTTTGAGGCCTAAACGATGGTTCTTTTGGGCAAATATGGTATAACATGGGTCCTTGATTGATGTTCCCCCTTCCCAAAGTGTAGTGCTTGAATAGATCTTTCTAAGAGCTATTGTACGTGTCGAAACAGAGATGTATGCCAAAGTACGACCCGGGAAATGATGTACTAATTTACCAAACGAGGGCCCACAATTTGGCGTTTCATTTCTAGGTTAGTTTTTGGGATGTGAGGTTTTTCATTGTTTTCTCACAATAAATAGGCCTTCGAGCCTCATTGTAACACAGTTCATAGGCATGTAGCCACCACATCTCTTCTCAGAGATAAGCTACCATCGCCCTAGCTGGTTTATTTCCATTACTGTTTATAAGAATATTTCAGTATTTTACATTAATGAAAGGAAGTATTATTTCTGCTGCATATATGTGTTTATGGTTATCTCTGTAATTTGTTGCATTCATGTTTAAGTCTGGATCAGCTTTTAGCCTCTTTACCCTTGTTTTGCAAATCTTGTTCCGGGTTAGGTAGTGATAGGCCATATGGCGCAACATTTTCTTCTCTTTTTTGGCTTTCTCAAACATCTTCTCAAGGTGAATGTTCATGCTCTCCAACCATGATTCTCAGTCATCCTCAATTTCTTGTTCAAGGGAGGTCATCTTGATCTTTCTCTTCTTTGCCTTTTGCCTATTTTCCCTAATCATTTGTAGCTCCATAATAGCTTGCTTATCTGTCAGTTGCTTATTTTCCTGCTCAAGAGAGTTGACTATCCATTTGTCCCTCTCAAGTTAAGTGATAAGGCTTGTATTTCAGCCTCCTTCTCTTTGATAATTATGTCCTTGAGTCTTGAGCTTTGAAAGCCCAAATCAGTGACATCCTCCTCAGTCAAAATAAAGTCTTTGTCTTGCCCTTCAGGGGGGACCTCCTCATGCATGTTTTGTTTCCCTTTGTCTTTGCTCTTTGACTGTTGGCCTACCTGTATAGCTGGAGAAGAAGGCAAAGCCCCTTTCACCCCTAGTGAAGATAACATTTTCCTATGGTTTGGTGAATAAAACGAGACCCTTTCCACTTCTGGTGGAGATAGTACTCGCTTGGCAGCAACAAAAAGCCTCCTTGTACCTCTCTCATTGGTGACCAACACCGGCACACTTTTAGTTTTGGTCTCATGAACCCCTGGTTGTCTTGATGGCCCTCCTTCCTCCTGAGGCACTGATGGAATCACCTGAGGGCCTTTGAAAATCTCATGGGAAATAAAGGTATCCCATGGCATATTCAGCAAGCTTAGCTGATGCAAGACAACAATTTTAATCAGTGAGAAGTAGTAAATTCTGTTGAGATATTGAGGAAAAGGTTTCATTTACACATAGTGAGCCATCTTCTCAATATTCCTACATATAAAGTAAGGGAGGTTCATCATCCTTACTCTTGTGAAATGCATCAACAACCTGATATGATATGTGTATAGGCGGGAAAACCTTCCTTCACAAGTGAAATACTTGATGATGAGCTTCATGAGAGAAGCAAAAATGTTCTGCAATTACTTGAAAGGAAAAACCTTACTGATTTTCCTGTGATATCCAGCCTTAATGTAAGGCTCATAATGTTCTCTGCCCACATACTACCCCTTATTCCACTATTCACCTACATTAGGGATGTCTATTGCTACTGAAATAGCGGCAGGTGTCAAGGTGAAAGAGACACCAACAAGGTTCACCTGGCCATTGTGGAGATGGATAACAAACAACCTAGCAAGCTCATGATGAAATTTTACCCTCTCTACCATTTTGCAAAACTGATAACAAGGCTGGTATTTAAATCTAGCTACAACAAGAGGGCAAGCAAGCAATTCTGTAAGAGTGGTGGGCTCCTCTCGGATGTGGCACATGAGCTTCTCTGGAACAATAACTGAGTTTCCTCTTCCCTCATAATCTGAATCTGTCTCCATGCTTTTGGTAATATGATGGGTGATGAAATTTGAAGTGAAAGTAGATGAGTATGAAGAGATTTTGAAATATGAAGTAAGTAGTGTGTATGAGGAAATGAATGCTTGAGGAATAGGAATTTGGGTTTCTTTTGGGAAATGAGGGGAGTGAATGGTGTGATGAATGTGAAATAAGGGTTTGATAGTGAAGTGGATGTAGTGCAAGTATAGGATGTGGGAGTTAGGGTTTGGGAATAAGGTGTAGGGCTAGGGTTTGGTAAATGAGAGTGGGATTTGGGGAGTGAATTTTGATGATTTAGGAAGAACGAATGGGATTTTACAAACTCAATATGAATGGAGTGAAAAAGAAGAGAAAATGACCTTTGACAACTTTGGAAGAGATGATTTAGCAAATTAGTTAGGGTTTGTGTTCACCATTTAGCTAGGGTTTGCTCTAAAGGAAGCCAAACACACTCAAGCAACCAAGGATAACTCTTCTTAGCATGGAGAGGTGATATACTTACTTGGAAAAGGCATCAATTATTTTTCTAGGAAGTTTGGAAGTAATTTGAAGCGATTCTAGCTTCTCTAACAGGTGCGTAATGCCAAGGAACAGGTGTGCAACACACTTTTAATGCACAGTGCCAGGCCAAAATTCAACTGTAAACTTGCAATAGGTGCGTAACGCCAAGGTACAGGTGCGCAACGCCAACAAGATGTCTCGACTTTGTCCCCTGTTTTTCCTTCTTTACTCAAAATCGCGATTTTCTCCCTTTGGCTCTTTTAATTTCAACAATGAAGACATAAAACACATGAATTGGCTTTTATATCCCTTCTCATTTAATTTTTCACTAACCAAGACCCACTTTTCTAATGTTTTGCCAGCTTTTTCAAAATGCTTTGTTTCACTTACATTCTGACTTTTGCCTTTTTTTGCAGGTGGACTTATACATTGACTTTTTGTAATGGCAGGAGTTGACTTTGTCACCAGGTCACCAAGAATAGCTATTGAATACTTATTACATATAGAAACAATTAAATTACATGAAATTTTTACAATAATGGAAAAACTTTGTTTTCACCTCAAAACAGAGTTTTGAGGTACAAAAGGTTTATTGAGGATAACATAAGTAAATTTAAGATTTTATGAACCTTTTTATCCTTCTCATGTGCCTGCTGACCTTTTTATTCAATTAGGATGACCATGATGACAAACCCTAAGACCTAGTGAAACTAAACCCTAAAAACTGGCTTTTTATTAATGAAATGAAATAGGATGACAGAGAATGACTAAAAACATGTGTAAACAGGTCAACATGTGAATATCATGAGGGAAATTGACATGAAACCACTACCATCAGTTGATCCATGACCTAATGGAATGCAGCTGATCGGATGAGACCTAATATGCGTGCAAAAGAGCAATTTGATCACCGATATAAGTGTGAAGTCACTAACACTAACACGTTGTATCACCTTACCTCCAACAATAGATTCTATAAATATTTGTGCCCAAGCTAGAACATGATTATATCACTATCTAAAGCTTTAATAAATGATTAAAAAATTTCATATCGGGTAGGGATACAGCTGCTTGCGCCCCTTGTTTTAATTAGATTTTAATGGTTTTATTTTATAAAAATGTTGAGTTTCCAAATTCATTATATGTGTTTAGATAACAATTGCAGTTGTGTAGGTGCTTATGGTTTCTTATTTTTAAATAGCAATTGTAGTTGTGTAGATGTTTGGGTGTCATCGTTTTTTAGAGCATAGTTTAGATTTATAAGTCATTTATATGGTCACTAACAAAAGGGGAAAAAGGGAAAAAAGGCACTATGTGTTTTTCTAATTTTTAGTTTTATTATATTTATTTAAAAATATTAAAATGTTATAAGGTGAAATATTTTATGATTTTGAATTTGTTTAATTTATTATATTGAAATCAAATTATTAATTTTTTATTAAAGTTATATTTTTGAATGGTTGAAATTATTAGTTTTAATATAGATATTTTAGTTTTACTCATTAATATGTGTAATTTTATTTATTCAAAATATTTTTTATCAAAATGAGTAGCAAGTGTGGGGTACTCTTCATGACCCTAGAAGAAATGTGATAATTGATTACTCCCAAGGTCTTCAAAATATCATAAAATCTTATTAAAGTATATGTATTGTGGTGTAGTATGTCAATAACTAAGGAGGAAGGAGCAATGTCTTTATCGATCTTTGGAGAACAATGATCAACCAATCCAAGAGGGTCTAAATTAAAAATTGTCCTCTCCATAATCACATGAGATCATCTATTCAAAAAAGTCTTTTTCTTTGATATAAAATGAGAGTTGAATGAGGAAGTGAATCATTGGATTAAATTAGTGTCTGAACTTAGAGTTAGAAATTTATAAAATTGTGGGGTTTATGACATTATATCAATCCCCTAAATTCATAATTAAGTGATCCTTAATATGCACAACTATCAACATTAAGAATTCAATGTGACAAGTTGGGAAAGCCTTGGGAAAGATAGTTTGTGTAGTTCCCTTCAATTGGTCCTTATGTAAAATTACACTAGGCTCGTAGCTATTAAATGCATTGAATACCTTGGTATAGCCAATGTGTAAATTTGGCCAAGTCATGTCATTTTCCATGGTTAAATTGAGGTTACTATATGGCTCTATTTTTGTTGGTTCATGGTCTCTATAGGTGTTTTATTATTTTATGTACAAGTCTAAGTATCTTCAACCAATCTTCATTCCTTCCCTTTTGGTTTTAGTCCCCTTTGGTGCACCTGTGACAAAAATGTTTGAAGATGGGAGGTGGTGGTATGGGGAGGCTTCGATGCCATTTGAATTGAAGAAAATTTTTATTAAAGAGTTTGCGGCTTAGGTAATTTTCTCCTTTTAGATGTTGGTAATTTCTTTTTCATCTTCCAGTTTCAAAAAAATTAGGCAAAGCACAATCTAAAGCCTTTGAAAATATCGTAAGTTGGTTGGAAGTTTTTAGGTTGGTTTTTTTTAAGGAAAGTTCAAAGGCTATAGATTATTTATCCTATATTGATCGCATTGTTTTTCCGATAGTCAAAATCATAGGTTTGCATTCTCTAAAGATAATAGCTTGTTTTTTTTTTTTTTTAGGTTTGCACCTCTCAAATTTTGGAAAACTCTTGTTAATAATAAGTATCTAAATGATTCTATTGTACTTGACCTTAAAAGACTCAAAGGTAAAATTACTATGGACAATGCTAATGTTAGAGACAAAACTTTGTAAAATCTTAAACCACCATGAAGAGAACCGTAAATTAGTTCTCACTTAGCAAATGAAATCTCTCTCCATGGCTTTTAAAAATTAAAGAATTGGGAACTCATTTCAAACTATTAATAAGAAATTGAGATGATTCGAAATCCATCCTTACAACCCAATAGAAATGGAAGGCACAAGCTCCCCTCAATATGATGAGAGGCAAACAAAGAAACAAAATGTTCTTTTATATCACTAATGATATGTATTTTTGGATAATATGCATTTTAGGGGATATGTAAAATAAACCACTTGTAAGCCTACTTAAAATCTATATTTGCTTGTAAATTATGAACATTTTAGTATAATTTTTAAACTTATTATATTTCATTCAAAATTAAAAATGGTTAATTTCAATGCTCTTTTTCTTAATAAATATATTTATATTTTTAGTTAAATCAAATAATAATAATAATATTTTTTTCCTCGACTTAAATTAAAATATTAATTTATTTTTCTTTTATTTTAATTTTAAAAAATAAATTTTTTAGAATTTATTATATTATATTTAAAAATGTTTTAAATTTTCTATTTAAATTGCATTTTTGTTTTTAATTGTATTTTTTAAATTATAATCTATATTAAATAGGTTTTGTCTAAAATTGTTTTTATTTTGTCAAGGTTTTGTTTTCGACGGATTAAGGAACAGTTTAATGATCATATCCAAAGACATATGGCAGGAGCTAAGGCTCCTCCACAGATTATTTCAATGGACATGATTTTTTTTTTTAAATAACAATGATAAATCACACTACATTTAATGAATCATAATCAATAATAATTGTTCCCACAACTGATGTGACAAATAAATTTAAATATTTTTAAAAACATGATTTTCTTTGAATAACAGTAATAAATCACATTACATTATTTAATAAATCGCAACCAATAATAATCCTTCCCACCACTAATTATACGATAGTGAGTTTTAATGTATACCTACTGTGATTCGAGCCAACATGAATTTATGCCGATCTGTTTTTTCAATTTTCACGGTTGACTTCGATACAAAATCGGTCGAACATCACTTCCCACGAGCTTAAAGTCGGGAGATCGTTTTCTCGTGGCATTTCCACGTTTTCCCCTGAAATTATCTTCGCTCCAATTCCCATCCCTACGCGTAAATTTTCGAGATGACTGCTTTTGACTTTATTAATACAACATTGTGGGAGGCCAGATGTAAAGTGCATCATAACGTTAGTGTAGTCTTTGTGATCAGTCGAAATTTTAAAGCTTTGGAAAATTTATGTGGGGGAAAGGTGGGATAATGGTTTAGAGTGCAGGTATTATATATGGTATGAAAACTTGGTGATGTTAGGGTTTAGTTAGAATTTTGGGGAAGTATGTATTTTTGAATTTTATTATTATTATTATTATTATTTTTAGTTTTTTTTAATGTTTTGATTTAGATTTAGATTATAATGATTTCTAATTTGATGTGATTTTGTTTTATAATGTTTATTTGAATTTGATTTCTATTCTTGTTTAGAGGATTAGTGTTTTTTATTTTTATTTTATTTTTGTGGGTGGAGTCTTTACTAAGTAATTTTGGAAAATGCGGTGTGAGGTTAGATTAAGGTTGGTTTGTTTGGTTTGTTTTGTTGTTTTTTTTTTTAAATTATAATTTCTTTTGTATGTCGTATTATATCATAATTATTATGTGTTTTATTTTTTGGGTTGATATTTTAATCTGATTTGTTATGTGTATTAATTGAGAAATTTTGGTTTAGCTTTTTCAAATTGTTTATTTTTAATTTTATTTTTTACTTTGTGTTTGGGTATATGTGAAATTTTTGGATTATGAATTAGAAGGAAATGTAGGAAATGTAAAGTTTTGTACATGCTTAAGGATTGTAACATTAATAGCAAGTTATATGTATTTTGAGAGTGTATTAAAATATAAGTGAATTATTATCAATGTATATCTCAAAATGCAATAATTATGGACACTTTTATGCATCAAAAGAGACAAATTCAAATGCTGAAAATTAAAAGATAAATGTTGGGAACATGGTTTGTAACTTTATTAAAGACTATCACTTAATAGCTTCAACATACAAAATGTCAAATCAAATTTTCTCCCAGTGATCTAAACGAAGGGGAACTAATTCATAGAATGATTAAATTCATGGACTTGGGAAACTAAGAATCTCATCCCACTAATATAGTTCAAAGGAAAAGCTCTCATCAAACATGCTTAAATTAGTATTACATAATATGTAGAACAACATTAATTTTAGACGTCTTTTATAAAGTGTGAAGAATGATTTGACACTTTCTATATTTAGACACACAACAATGATTTTTGTAAAGATACATTACTCTTTGTCCAATTAGACTACAACTTATTTGCATCACAATGTTACGCATTTCTATTGAAAAATTAACAATAATAATTAAATTGATTAATTATCTAATTCACTAGTATACTAATTACTAATTCATCAACTACTACTTTTAATTAATTGATTTCTGTTTTATTAACTTCTAATATTCTAACTTAATAATTCATTACATATTACCAACATATGGGTTATTGTTTGATAATAATATAGTTTCATAATATATTATTCATTAACTCATTAACTATTTACCTTATTATCAACTAACTCACAAATAATTTATTTGGATGATAAATGATAAGATCATTTTGCAAAATAAGGAAAATATAAAAAATATTATTACATCAAAATTTAAGGAGAAATTCTGGAATGATATAGAGTTAGAGGGAGAAAGGAAAGACATTATAAAGAGGTGATCAAATCCAATCTGGAAAATCAAAAACATTTCTTTTTCTTGATTAATGTGAAGAAGAAAAACAAACATTGTTAAACTAGAGAACTAATTCTCATAAAAATCAAAAACATTTCTTTTTCTTGATTATTGTGAAGAAGAAAAACAAACATTGTTAAACTAAAGAACTAATTCTCATTAGCTTCAGAGTGAAACACAATGGGATCAAAGAATCTTTCAACCTTACAACACTAAGAGGATTGAAAATCACCTTTTTCTTAAATTGTCCACCTTATACTTATATTCAACTTTCAAAATATTTGTAACATTATCAACTTTTTGGAACTTCTTAGTTACAAATTAGAGTAATCTTATAACACCTTTCTTAATACTTTTAAAACAGGTAAGTAAAATGTTAAAAAAAATCAATAATATATTATTTTAATTTTTTTTAAACCAGGATGTAATTAATAAATATTAATTATCAACATCATTATTAATAAAAATTAAAAAAAAAAAAAAATTAAAAAATAATAATATTAAGAAAAAAAGAGAAAAGTGAAATTTTAATTATAATGATAGATGTAAATACATATCTATGATAAATATCATTTCATTGTCTTTTCATCAATCAATTCAATATGAGATGAAAATGAAAGATTAGGTGTTAAATGAAAATGAATATCAAGAAAGTATAATTATTAAATGTGTTGAAATCACATCTTTGAATTGTTCATTCCTGGTAAAACGTAGAGACTAACCTAACACATTATTAACCTGCAAAACTTAAGTCAAAATAATGAAGTAAAGTCAAAATAATGGTGAAAAGTAAATATTTTTTATATATAATCCAAGACACATCTAGATATTCGTAGATTTCAATGTACCTTTTGTAATCAAAAGCTGATAAAGATCAAGCCTGACTCGATCTGTATGACAGCATAGAAATCTAATCACATGGGAGAATCATCTCAACTTTTCTACTGTTATGATTATAATTATGTGCAGGACACCTCAACAATACTTTTCATCCTCTTTGTTAATAGTATTATATGCATAATTATTGGTATGATTTAAGACAACTCAACAATAATTTCCACCTCTTTGCTTATAATATTATATGCCTCTGATAATTGTACATATGTACAGAGAGTGATATTCCAAATAAAATGATTGAAGAGGAACGAGCAGGTTTGTTAATAATATTATATGCATAAATATTAGCATTAAGTAAGACACATCAACCATATTTTCCACTCTTCTGAGACCTTTCCACTCATTTTTTATTATATTATAGGCCTCTGAGAGCAGTGTACACATGTGAAGAAGCGATAGTCCAACACACAAAAAAATTAAAGAATGGATCTACATTATCATTAGACAAAGGAAAAAATAAATTAAGCTTTCACAGAAAGAGAAAAGAGAGTCCATTCTCTGAAAATAATATGAAATCTAAAATTCCACTCACACTAAACAATACATATCTACAATCTCCATGTATTCTGTCACACTAAACAATACATATCTACAATCTCCATATATTCTGTCAAACACAAATGGTCATGAATAATTTTTATAACTTCCATTCAAAGAGGCACTCAATGCCTTTTCTGAAATCTGTTCCAATCGAAGCAAGCAAGCCAGAGGTACTCGTATAGAATTGGGTCACCAGCCTCAACAATCCCCACTTCAGTTTTTTGTTACATCATCCTTTGTAATGATGAAGTAAGCATAACATCAATCCAATCTGTAACACCAGACAATATATACATAGTAATTTAAAATGGATCTGTCACCAAACGTGCAGGTGGGATCATATTCCCACTAAACAAAACCATGACATCGTTATTGAAGGTGCAGGTGGTATGACTCATCATGAGAAATTGAAAAGAATGTTTAAATCATTAGGGATTTCTCTTTCTTTGTTTTGATTCGGTTGGCATATGCTTGGATTTCTGCGCCTTTGCATCAGCTGCTTTGAAAACATTAAACTGAGGAACATCAGCGTGATGATGGTTTGTTGCAGAGAGCCCAAGAGTTCCCAACAAGTCTGCAGATCACATCACACGCATAATATATTTGGTGTTAATAAATTTTGTCCAGTAGAAAACTGCTATGCAGTTGGGGGAATGACTCTGGTCAATCTAATGGAAGTTACTATCCCTGTTGTCAATCAATTGTTCAGCAAAAAAATTGTGTTGCAGGTAGGAAGAGTTTCATGTTTCTGGTGGAATTTCTTTTTTCATTTATTTTGATGGTAGGTGGAGGGTCTATGGGGTAAGGGCTAACCAGCCTGCCATAGGGCATTAAATGCCGCGGTACATGCATGCTCTATAACAAAATAACACATAGCTTTTATTTTTAATTTATGTAGCCACCAAAAACTGTGTTATTTTGTTATAGAACATGCATATACCAGGGCATTTAATGCCTTATGGCAGGCTGGTTAGGGTCTATTGAAAATAAAAACATTACTCATAAACAGTAAATTTTGAACATTACTTATAAACGATATAATTTATTGAAAAAACCATTAATAAATAACATGAATTCTAACTGTGAAAACCTACATTGTTATAAAGGAAATATGACTGACCATGTGAAGCCCAAGTAGGAATAGATGCAGCATCCTCCATCCAGCTTGAACACCGAGGTTGTTCGAAATCTGATGGACGATCAGCGGTTCCGGTTAAGTCACCCATCTGTATAAACATTTATGATTCTTCATTAGTACAATGCTAATCCTTTTTGGAATATATTCTCGAAAATATTATTGCTTGCACTAAATTTGCAAAAAAGAATGGAGATTTTAATAAATTCACACCATAATTCTAACGATGATTCTGAATCAGTTAGATTATTAGGAAGGATCCTTGAAACCCCACTATAATGATGATGTTGATCGTTCTAAACCCTTGATCTATGATTAAGTGCCACATTCTCAGCAATCATATTTATTTATAAAATTGGCAATTATAAATTGAAGAAAACTGATTAGTTAAAAACGCATTTAAGATTCTGAAGTATAGTAAATTTAAGAAAAGAGGACAACATTTTTCATTAAAATTTCATGTTACTATTAAAAAAAAGGGGATAAATACCTACTTTAAAGGTAGTTGTCCAAGGTATTTTTTAATTACTTTGGTTTCAATTTATTGAAAATGAAATTTAAATATTTTATTTATAAAATTTGATTATTTTAATATTTTATAATATAAATTTATTTACATATTTAAAAATATAATAAAAATTAAAAAAATTACTTCCATTTTCATAAAATAATTCGAACCTAAAAACATCCTGCACTAAATGAAAATGATTTAAATTAATTCTATAAAATTACTAAGTAAATTTATTAAAAAATTTGGGATAAAATTATAAATTATTATATCCATTTTTCTTTTTTCTTTTATTTATATTTTAAGAAATAGATATATAATTTTAATTCTTCCCTAAATCTTGATCGGGTGAAATGTAGTTGTTGCCCAATCAATTATAGCTGTTCTCTTTGGGTCAAATTGGTTGTTTCTTTCTATTTTGGGAAGGTCTTGTCTTCATCTTATCATCTGAACACACTTACAAATAAATTTCGATGTGATTATCACGGATACCATATCTCAAACTAATGTATATTTAATTATATTAAATTGAAACTTTTTATTTTAATTTTAAGATAGAAATTAATACATATTTAATTATATTAAAAAATATAATTATGATAAAATTGCTCAACACAATTAAAATTTTATATTAATTACTCTTTTTTATATTAAATGTATTTTAATTCAAAATGATTAAATTACATAATAAAAAAATCTAATCTGGATCTCTCAGATTATAAATTGTGTTAAAATCTCCTATAAGGACTTTTTAATTTTTTGGAATGAATAATGGAACATTAACACAGGATTAAAGTAAACCATACACTGGGCAAATAGTTATAAAATATAAAATTGATTATGTGAAAATTTTCCATCTCTTTATTTTACTATCCCCAATATAAAGTATCTTTTAACAGTTATATAATATTAACTTTTTCCCTTTACATTTTATCCAGAGCACATAAAAGATAACTTATCTGTATTCCACAGGTTACTCATTGCACTTTATTATTTATATAACATTAATTTTTTTCCTTTGCATTTTATCCAGAGCACAGACAACATCTTTATTCCACAAATTACTTATTATACAAGATTTTTAGTATTTTCTATGAAAACTATCAAAGTGCTCAAAACTGACCTGTGCTCCACAAATACTAATCATGCAAGATCCCAATTAATTTGCTGTGAATTTAATGATAGCAACATGGCCAGTTATTAGAATAGAATTAAATTTTTTATGTTAATTATATTCACGAAGGAAATTCATGTATATCTAACGCTATTTTTCTTAAAAATAAAAAAAAAAAATTGTAAAATATCAACAATTTCTCTGTTCTTTTCTTTCATTCATCAGGGAATGAATACATACCCAGCTTTTACCAGTTCCAGATGGGCCATCCCAGCCTATGTGAGCAACATGCTTGACATCTGTGGGATAACCAATCTGCATCTCTTCCTCCTCATCCTTGTAAACTGCAGAGAAACATTCAGAGATCTGTAAAAACGAGAACTACAATATCAAATTTTTTATAATAGAAGGTGAAAACCATAATAACCATGATCATATTCCCTCACCAAAAAGCTGGGAGAGCGCTCTGAAACTCTTTATCAATCTTTGCAGCTTGCTGGATATATGAGATTTTGAAAGAGAAAATGTAAACACGGAACTTTCGACTGCAGGTGACCGAGAGACAGACTGTTCTGCAAGTCAGATAAGCAAAAAAACAGGAAGAAACCATTTAAAAATAGATCTGTTCTGCAATCCAAGAATCTTATTCATAAATTTTATACTGAAAAAAACTTTCAAGGATACTTCCTACATTTATTCATTATTATTAATATCTTTTTTTCTAGAAAAGAAATAGTTTCTCTGCAAGTCCAATAGCAAAAATGAGGTTGTTAGTACCACGCTCAGTTTAAAGTATATTAAAAAATTCAGAAAACTTAAAACCAATATTCATAGTTCTAACCATACCACATAAACCCAATTGATAATTGAATACCTAAACTCAACCACCCAATATAACCCAATTGACACATCCTAATTAGATACCTTCTCTAAAGAACCAGCAAAATATCCAGGAAATTCTAACCAGACACATAGCCAAATTGAGAGACAACCCATTCACACAACCCCAGATAAAATATCTACATAATTTGAGAAAACCCAATTGTGTTTAAAAGAACTCATAAATATGAACAACTAATCACCTTTCTGAAGAGATTTGCTCGGCTCTAACGAGCGATTTGCAGCATTTCCATACTTGAATTCAGACTTCTTAGCAGGCGAACAGGGAATAGATTCCCTGGAGGGCTTTCTGATACGCTGAGGTTCCTTGATTGCAATACTCGAAGGAGTAGCACACGTAATTGTAAATGGCATGACTGCAATTCTCTCCAGACGCTCTCTCATTTCAAGCACCACTCCTGAATATATATCCAATTGCTGTCATACTTGAGGTCTATATTGCCCACATCTGCAAACAAAAAACTCAGATGAGTTTCTAGCCCTTATAAGCTATATACTCTCTACTAAATTTACTTGTCTTAAAACTACCTCGATCTGGATCTGTGTAGTCAGTTTCAAAAACTAGTTTGAATAGACATACGAGTGACATCAATCTGTGGCAATTCCTGATTCACTTTCTACTGTGCAAGTTTTTTAATACCTCACTTCCATGGCGAAAATTATGAAATGGATAACAGTTGTAAACAGCGTGGTTAATGTATGGCGTCCAAATGACTCAGATACCATCAAAATTGCGTAGCTTAGCGTGAGGGCAAAGGTATAATCATCATATACAGCAAAATATCAACCTCTATCATTAGTAATCATAATAACAGCAAGGTTTGGGTAGAAGTAATCAAACATTTAGCTATTAGATTTGGTCAAATGCTTTATCACACGAGTTTGGTCTGTCAGCCCATGGGTCCTTTCTTTTACAAAAGGGCCAAATTTCTATAACCCCATTCTGCTTTGCCTTTCATTTTTCCAACCTTTGCTTTTCATGTTTAGTAAGGTGGGGTCTTATCATTTCTTAAAGACTCGTCTAAGATTGAAGTTATTGGAATATCAGTCCATTGCTTGAAGGGTACGAATACATCATTCGGTCATATATTGCTTCTTTCCTTTCTCTTTTTTTAATCCTTAAGATAGCAAGTGATATCCCATCGAGTATCTAGCTTGAATATGGTTAAGCTCTAACTAGAAATGTTTATTTCCAAGAGAATGGACTTTTCTTATTATTATAAGTTTTAAAAACATTTTTAAAAGAGAAAATGAAAGTTTTAAACTTTGATTTACTTCTTATTATTAGCTAAAACAATATCTTTATACATTAATCATTAGTATTACCACATGTATTAGATATAACTTCTTCTTTCAATTCATCTTACCTTTTTTATAATATTCACTATTACTATGAACTTAATTAATACCTTTGGAGTCAACCATCCATGAAAAGTGGTAATTGCTTCCACAAGTGCTGGATCTAAACCTTCTTACCAAAATTGTATTACTTCCTTCATCACAAACTAAAGCCTTCTCACCAAAGCCTTATTACCTACTTCATTAGTTCAAAGTTCATTCACTCCACTAGATCTAAGCCTTCTCACCAAATCATTAGTTCCACTATTGGTCTAGATCATGTTCTCCTCAAACCCATATTACCTCTTTCATTAGTTCCAAGAGTTATGTTCATTCACTCCACTAGATCTAAGCCTTCTCACCAAATCATTAGTTCCACTATTGGTCTAGATCATGTTCTCCTCAAACCCATATTACCTCTTTCATTAGTTCCAAGAGTTATTCATATTCTCCCAGACGTCATATTTCCAAGCCTATATTATATCCATTATTAGTTTCACTAGTATTTTATTTACTCCCATATACACTACTTCTAGATCTTACAAAATCCATCTTAAGGTTTCCTTCATCACACACTATAACCATATGTTCTCACCGAACTCATCTTACCTCCCTCACTTTCTCCCACACACATTAGATCTAAACCTTCTCAACAAACTTGTTTTAGGTTTTTCATTAGTTCCACCTATGGTCCATGACTACCACATGCAATTCATCAAAATATTCTCATTGGACATGCTTTACCCCCTTTAGTTACACTAGTGGTTTTATTATGTTTCTTAGTGTTGAAGATGAATAAAAGGGAACATAACCAAGAATATGATAACAATTCATTTTACTTCATTGAATCCAAAACCATTAAGGTAAGTTAAGAAGGTACGGTAATCATTTTATGGAAAGATAAACTCTTGTTCATTTTCCTATTCAAGGGCAACCTCCCAATAAACTCATGCTCAAATACAATCACAATACTTAACAAATCCAATAAGGAGGACTCAAATATTATTCATTTATAAATCTTAAATTTTAACCACTGTTGGTGCCTATGCTAATGAATAGGTCATATTACATTTATCGCATGAAAACTACCTAGTATGGATTATTTAATAATAACTAACATAACAAACTTTGTATACATTACATTAAATGAACACCATACTTATAATATTATTAACCATTATGACCCAATTACATCACTAGGGGCGATCCCACCATTTCATCCCCTTTGAAACACATTGCTTTCAAATTTTATATCTATGATGTATCTCCATAAGCCAATGTCCTGTGTATGGGCATTGACCCCAACCTTAAGAGTGAAGTAGTCCAAGAAGTGTGTCCATAAAGGGCTCATCCATAAACCAAGGTCCCATGTTCAAGTACTACACTCCACACTAAGAATGAAGTCATACAAGCAATGCATCCAAAAATCTAACTATCAAGTATAAATGTTTTCTTCAATGTTGACAATGAAGTCATCCAAGAAAGGATTACATAATATTATACCCTAAGTACAAGTGTGCATGTTGGGTCCTGACTAATCACACATGAAATTGATGAATAGACATGAGGATTTTGTTAAAAATTATCACCATGGTCATATGGATCCAAACATCTTTCCACCAAGATACTTGTCATTCATAACCAAAAGATCATCCACATAGATACAAAAGGTTAGTTATTGATCTAGAGGGAGCACTAAATAAAAAACTAGATGGCATAATTTTCTTGTGGCTTCCCTCAATGATGGTCACTTCATATGGAGTAAATTCATCGAAGATAAGTAGAAAAGTTTTTTGTCTTACCATACATGAAAATTTGTCCATATGTCATTCCTTGCAATCCTCCTCACACTACTTGGATATATTTATTGTATAATCATCTTCGTTATGTCTTAATAATTCTTATCTTTCGATTTCTTCTCATGTTTTCTACAATTCCCATACTCGGTTATCTAAAAGTAATAATTTTATATGAACTACTTCAAGAGTTGAATCATGTAGTTGTACCTAAGAAATTTATTCAACTCAAGTAACTACTTCTTATGACATCCTTTATACTCCATATAATATTCAAGAAAAATTACATGGTATATAGATGAGGCCATTTATAGCCACATTGATTATGTATTTTGTATTGATATGTATTGCACTCGGTGCCATTTTGATATATTCACCTTTACATGGTATATAGATGAGAAAAAAATTTATATTTTGTTTCTATTGAGTTGGAATCATGGTTTTAAATCTTAAAAATACCTTTTTTTCATTAAAATTTAGTTATTTCATGCAATTTTTAAAATTAGTCCATAAGATCTAACTGGTTCTGGTTTGAAACCTAGTTTATTAGGTGGATTGGTCTAGTCACCGGTTCTAGTTTTGAATACTATGACCTAGATACGCTCTAATGGTAAGGGTTAATATATCTATGTTAAATGAAATATTGGGCATTGTAAGTAGGAAAGCTTAGATTTTAAAATAGAAACTAAAGAAGCTTACATTCAATGGAGATCCCTTATGTAGCTAGGGTTTCAATGTTGTGACATTAGAATGGCCATATTTTCATTAGTATTGATTAGAATTGCTATTACGACCTTACTCCATATTCATCTACTCCTACATGCACTATATCTAGGACTTCTCACCAAACCCATTTTATCTCTTGAACATTAGTTCCAAAAGAGATTCATTTGCTCCTATGTGCATTAGATATATACCTTCTCACCTCACCTATGTTATGTCATTCATTAGTTTTTCTATTGATTCATCCACTCCTACACATACTAGTATAAAACTTATCACCAGAATCGTCTTATCTCCCTTATTAGTTCCATTAGCAGTTCATTACTCCCACATGAATTAGATCCAAAGATTCTCACAAAATTCATCTTAGCTCCTTCATTAATACTACTAGTGGTCAATTAATTCCCATAAAATAGATCTAAATCCTCTCACCAAACTTGTCTTACCTCCTTCAAATTGACAATTTATTTTTTCTCCTATACACACTAGACAAACACCTCCTTTCCAATCCTATCTTACCCCTCATTGGTTTCACAAATAGTTCATCCATTCCCACATGCACTAGATCATAAAATTATCACCAAACTTATCTTACCTCCTCCATCACATATAAATCAAAACCCTCAAAGCAAAACCATCTTACACCTTCTATTTCAATGTCTCACATATAATATATGTGGACCTACTCACCAAACTCATCTTACCTGCTTCATTAGTTACATTAATATGTCATTTTCTCCCGCTTACAATACATCTAAACTGTATTACCAACCCAATAATATCCTAACCTTATCACCAAAATCTTAAAAATCTTTATCATACACTAGATTATACATTCTCATAAAACCCATCGTACCTCCCTTAATTATTTCCACTTATAATTCATTTACTCTGACACATACTAAATATATATCCATCTCACCTCTTCCATCATATACTAGATCTAAACCTTCTTACAAGTCCTATATTATCTTTTTCCACAACTTCCCATTAAAACTCATTTTAATTCTTTCATTAATTCTACCTGTGGTTCCTATGGAACCATCAGTGCGTTGATTTTCATTGCTAAGGGTCACGTAGTGATGTGCTCATTTTCCAACGTGCTGCCCAACGTATGGGCCTACAAATTTTTTGGCTCTATCTCAAATCCCTCCAAATTAATAATAGAAACAATACTTTAAATACTATTTTTTTCTTTGAGGAAGTGACTAGCAAACCATGGGTTCATTGACCTTGACAAGTAGGGGTTACATAGTAGGTTCACATTTTCTAATGGCTCCACGACAAAGCATAAATCTACTCCCCTTAACATGGGCCTACTCCAAATTAATAATATAAATCAAAATCAATACTCCTCATACTAATTTTTTATTTGATGTGGAATATTTTTTCGGTGCATTAGTGTAGGGGTCCATGAAAAGCTAGTATTCATTAAAGAGAATCAAATAATCTCAAAGATGAATACCACCCCCCTATTTACTACCAAAGAAAATTATTATTCATCCTTTATATATATAATTTTAAAAAATAATTTCCATTTTAATATATATTGTTTTTATAAAAAATTTTTATATTTTTATTATATTTTTTTTATATTTTGCTTATTAGTATTATTTTATTAATAAAGTATTTATAGTTTAAATATAAATAATTATATTTAATAATTAAGTTTTATTATTAATATATTATTAGTATTATTTATTAGATGATGTTTATATTTTATATATATTTATAATAATATTAATTTATATATATATAATATTCTAAGCTTATTATAATTTTGTTAATTAAGCAAATCAAGAAGGTTAATAATTAGATATATATCTTGAAATTTAAATTAAATATGAATAAAGTTAGACAAGTTAAGAAAGTGCTTTTCATTTTTAAACTTTTTATTATTTCAAAATAAGATACTTTTTCATCCCATAATATTTGGGGAATCACTATGAAAAGCTCAGGAGATTTTATTATTATTTTAGCATCATTTATTTTCTTGTTTACACTAATGAAAACACACTGATATGTTTTTTATTTCAAAATTTAAGTAGATCACTTCGTTATAATATTTTACTTTTCTTTTTTTTCCTCAATTTTTTTTATCACTTCAGAATTTCTCTATATCTTTAATATTATCCTTATTTTGTATTCAACAAAATGACCATTTCTTTTATTTTCCAATGCTAACATATTTTAAACATCCTCTACCATCAGACTTAAATAGACTAATAAATTTTATTTTAAATTAACCTTTCTAATAACTTTATCTCACCAATTATCATTTAATTAATATTAATAAATATTAATTTCATTTTAATAACATTACAATAATGATTAAATATAAATAAAACAATTATATAATTAATTAATAATTATTTATTTTAAATAATATTCTATACCATCTTCTGTATTTCTTTCCCAAGCCCACTCCTCTTTCTCTTTTTTCCAACTTCAATCTTGGTTTATTTTTTCTTTTTGATTTCTTTTTATTTATAATTAGCGATATTACATGTTAATTACTTTTTATAGATAAGTATGTTGATATATATATATATTATTATTTTTTCTCACATATTTATAATCTAGTTAAGTGCGACAAAACCATTTATTTTAAGAATGTTTTTTTTTTTACTATGAAATTACAAACCTTTTACTAACCAAGATCTTTTCTCAACCCTTGTGCTCTAGAAGTTAATTATTTGGGTTTTCATATTAAATATAGGATTTTCTTGGTTTAATTTTTTATATTAATATTTTTTTATATATACAGATATTTAATATGTTCTTCCACTAGATTTATTTAAATTTTTTAACATATTCTTCACTAGATTATAATTTTTTTTAAATAATTCCTTGCATAAATTATGAAAGACTTTTCCACAATAATGTAAACAATAATATTAATGACTCCTTCAAATTCGTTAGGGGAGAATAAAAGATTGAACCCCACAAATAATATGTATTAGGAAATAAAAGAAACCGACAAATATATCCTTTTTTATCGTATGATATTATACTTTATGTCACACTATTTAAAGTTTATTCTTGACCATGAATGGTATAGCTTTCTCAATGATTTCAATGCCACTTACTATCTAGATTTTTAACGCTCAAGAAAGTTATAGTGAAGAAATATATATTTAATGGCTGGTTTGTATTTTCATATTGTATCACTTTTTAAATATTTACATTTTTATTTTTTATTTTTTATCATGACTGAATTTTTATAAAATTAATGGTTTGATTTATTATAATTTATTGTTAATTTATCGAAAGAATTCTATATAGTTTACTTTTGTATGGGATTTATAAAAGACTTATTTAGAGATGATAATATATCATTTAATTATTGTTTTAATATGACAAATCATTTTTATGAACTCTCCCATCTTATTATAAATGTGGGATTTTATTACGATTCTTAGCATTTAGGTGGGTATTTTAAGTTATTATTCTTTTTTTCTTTAGTTCTTGCTCTAGCTTGACTTACTTTGACATCTTGAAAACTTATTTGGGGGCATTCCTTAACTTCATGACTCTAGTTGGGGTGTAAACTCTCTGACCTATTTCCATGATCATTTACGATCCCTTAAAATGGTTCCATAGCCATCTAACTCATTTGCTAATTACTATTTATAGTGTAAATTTTTCTTAAACCCCATAAATATCGTGATATATTTCCTTTTATTGTATTGAAGATTCTTTTATGGTATCACGGCTATTAATTCACAAGTTGCATAATAGAGGACCCTTTGGATCTAAAAACTTGTGGAACTGGTAAAAAACAAATTCATAACAAAATGATGTTGTATGATGGTTTTGTATGACCGAAGTACCTTAATGGCTAACCCAACATTCCCTTATTCCTTGAGGTTGCTCCTTTTCTTATATACACTGTTCTATCCCTCTTTGTAAACACACTTCAATTCTTGAACTCTTCTTCTCTTTATTTTCAGAAAACCCTAATTTCATATACACATTTCAATTAGTTGTTGATCTCATTATTGAAGCCTCTAGGGATACTCGCAACTATCATATCCCACACCTATATAATGACTTCTTTGGCTAGCTTAGTTCCAATATTGTAGGTTTGATTGACTTATCCTATAGCATTTTCATTGCCATAGCTCCATTCATACATTGAAATTTTTAACCATAAAATCTCAAGAGAGATTTTGTTACAAATAGGGCAAGGGAGGTATCATCTCCTCTAAGGGAAAAATGTCTATCTATTATACATACAATAATTTATCTTTAAAATAGTAGATATATTTTTCATTAGTTATATTGCACATATATACTTGTGTTGGAGATTGTGATGAGTCTTGTCTTGTAAGAGTTTGGAGTTGACTTTGCAAATCATACTACGATGTGGATCACTCCTAGAGCACTAGATCACAATTCTTCAATTCAAGAACAAGAGCTTCATTTTCTAGAGAAATAAATTTGAGTGGTTTCTCTTCCATATTCTCTTTCCACTTCTAGCATCGAGGTTTCTAACTTATTGAAGGAATTGCCAATTAATTAACCTTAGTTAATTATCATGTATTTCTATGCAAATTTGTTGGTAAAACCTACTCTAAAACCTAATCCAATTATCTTAATCATCTACAATCATAAGTTATTATTAATAAGATCTATCCGAATTAATCTAATGGCTTTCCCTCCTATTTCTATCTTATTTTTTCTTACTCTAGGCTTTCTTGTTTTAGACCTAAAATTGTGTGGCAACTCCACTATCCTCTTTTCACCCTTTATTAATGTGTGTTCTCGGGTGTGTGCAAACTCTATTCTTGCACTATGCGTGCTAGCACAAACATGTTTGTTCACTGCATTTTGGTGACTCCATCAGAGAGTTCGCATCAACCCCTCTCTAATTTGTGAAAATGCTTCCTTGTCCCTTTTCCCATCTCTTTCCATTCCATTTAAACTATATATAAAGTCCTCTTGTCTCCTTCCTTTTACCCCTCTCTTTCCTTTCCTTTTGGACTATATATAAAGTCCTCTTCTTACCTCGTTTAGAGTGTGTTATACCAAGTTCTATGCATATGGGTTAACTACCTCTATTCCAAAACATGTCCAATGTATGTCACCCCACTTATATGAGTATCCTTAGCATGCATCCTAGTAGTAATCCAAGTACTCATATGACAATTCCAACCTAACATTGTAACATTGAAGGACCTACCCCATACTTTGTGAACCTAGATAACCATGGAGGATATCCACCACTTTCTCCCAACATGACACCCTTCCTTTTTCCTAACAAAGTTTGTTATACAGATTTTACCTATCCTAGCCAAGCAAATGTACCACACCCATCACACGTTTATCATACAATTTTTCCCGCTCTTAGCTAAGAAAACATACACCGCCTATCCCATGTAGATCATGTGACCAAATCATTCCTATATGTGATAACTTGAAATATTTTCCAAACCTTAAAGACTTTATCAAGAATAATTTTCCTCAACAATTTTACCAAACCAAATCTCCATCCTTGCTTTTAATATCCCCAATTTCAAATCCCTACATTTATTTGTCCATGTGCCATGAGAACCATGAGGTGCTTTCTTTTAAGACAAGTATCCATATGACTTATAAAAGAGACTTAGGTTCTAACCATTTCCCTAACTCAAGCAAGTTGTACACATATCATTAGAACAACATTCCCAACATATATGAATGTCATGTTGTTCAAAATAAGCACTCTTCTTCTTTCAAGAAAGGCTTAAGATCTCCCTTAATCCATGTTCCTACCTCTCAACAATGCAATAATAAAACTAATACATCTCAACCTAGCACTTCTTCAAGACAAGTTTCTCCTTCTCAACCTATTGATGCCATACTGCAACCCCCTATGCCAACATAATGCAAGGTTGCATCAAAAGACTTCATGGTGCAACCTTCATCACAAGCATGAAGTGATGTACCTTATAATTCCATTAATCCTAGTATTCTATTATGATATCCCTCAATATGGCCTCTTAATACTTATATAGTGAACCTCCTCTACAACACCCTAAATATGATAAGTGGTTGATCCCAAGGACACTGTTGTTGTCCTCTTACCCTTTTTCTTGTCCCCATTTACACACAAATTGATATTTTCGAGGTAACCCCCCTCTTTCTCACATTCACTTTTCCTTCCCTCCTTTCCTCAACTTTCTATTAGTGCTCTACGTGACCTTTGCTAACATGAAAAATGATATGTGTTTTAACATGGATATATCAAGCTCAATGGAGCCTGATTCCTAATGGGAACATTATTTTTTCCAACTTGGACCTCTTTATTTTAGCTTTGGGTTCCTTTTACATAGTAGCACTTAGCCTTCCATATCTCTCCCCTCACCTTCTTCCTCCCCTATACTTCTAACCCATTTTCCCCACCTACCCTATGTTTGTCTCTTGGATTCTTAGGGGAAGATTTTCCCATTTTTCAATGCCTTTTGATTTCTCTTTGTTGTAGTCACATCATTAATAAATAGATCCCATTTAGTTCATTATGTTGGGTACAACCCTACTCAAGATAACCTCCACATATATCTGATCAACTATTCATTATCTAGTCTCTCTCTTGAGATGACCCCTTCGTTATTTATGTTCCATAGCCAAAAGCTGTGAAACCCCCCTTATAGTGGTGTTCTCCCCCCCCTCACTTTATTTTCCTCTACATGTACATAATTGGAATTATCTATGACCTTGAGTTGATGTATCTTGTTTCCCACACTAAAATCAACTCCCTATTGGCATATGCCACCTCCCATACTTACACAAAATTCCTACTGATGCAATTTTTTTTTCTTTTGTATTAATACTAAATATATATTATCATACATTAACTCCATGAAAGTGAAGAATTTAGATTAGTGTATGTTTCCTCCTATGCTTGAACTTATTAAATTATGTGTGTCACATGGGATGCACACTATGTCCTTGGCTAGTTTTTGGGGCCTCCATTATTGTGATAATCCTAAACCCATGTATTTCATCTCCCATGCTTTTCATAACCCCAAATTACCATATATCACCTTGTTTTCATGAAAAATCCATACTAATATGTGTCACCTCATCCATTAACATTATCTTTTATCCAACATATGTTACCTAACCCCCCATTTCCAATTCTTTGGTTAATATCACCTTATTCCTTCTCTTTATTTCATTAGAATCACCCTAGAATTGTCACCCCACATCAATTATTTGGGCCTTCTATCTTTCATCCTTTCTCCGAGAGATAGTATCATTATCCCTACTCCTCTTGGAACAAACTGCTAACCTTTGATATGTAGTTACATAACTTGCTTTGGCATGCACCTACATTGTGCCTTGCCTACCTGTGAGTGCCTTTATGGAACTCCAATGTGTAGAAATATTTCGGAAGGTAAAATAAATATTTATGGATATGAAATTATAAGTGACCAACAACAAAACACATGAATACAATGCACAAAATTTATCCTAGGAAAACCACAACTCCAGGGAAAAACCTAGCCTAATCAAATTGTATTATATCCCTTGGCCAAGCTGGCCAAGTGGGCCTTCACTGCTCACCTCCCTTGACCCATTATAATGAATTATTCCCAACCTTTTAAAGGCTTTATCACATGCAACTCCATAGGTAAATTACCATGATAAACAAAAAACCCATGGGCCCAAAATCACTACTATTAACTTGGTCAATTTTGACTCTATCCCTGATTCAAGTTTACCTAAAACACCATCACCTTTCATATTACTGATGATTTTATAGTTGTATTATCATTATTAAAATGACATTCACTTATGCTATTTTACATGTTCTAGCCATTATTTGACCTCTAAACTCGTGTTTTAATTATTGTATCATCTACATGATAGTTAGGCTTATTTATTGTTATCTTGTCATTTACATTTCCTAATATAATTGTCATAATTATTAAGATTTTAACATTATTACTTTATTTGCATCGCTTTCTTGTTGATATTTGTTTCTCTTTTTCTTTTGCATAACTGACATCATACTAATCCATGGAGGACCCCTTTTTTTATCTACCTTGCACCGATGCTTAGGGCATGCTGTCTTTCTTCCCCATGTACTATGGCATACATAGGCTATTCAGTGGATAATTATATCATACTATCGATGCATTGCATTATACTATAAGAACCATGAAATTAGTCTTTCACGTTTACTTGCTTCTTCCCTTCCTTATAACTTGATACTATTCGCATATTATGGATAAGAACTCTTGTAAGGTGGGTAGAGGGTGGGGATACGAGGTTCCTTTATATACAATCCTCCCTTATGTCAAATTTATGTATGATCAATCCAATAATGACATGATACTTCTCAACTACTTTTCTAATGTAATGTGTAACCTTCCTAAAGCCTCTCTCACCCAAAATCTCACTAATATATCTAACACTTAGGTGGGTTTCTTAGATCCTTGTCTTCCCTCTATATAAACTAGTCCTTGATCACCATTTTGCCTCATTATGACCCCTTAGAGTAGTTGTATTAGGCATTCACTATCACTAGTTTGGATTTCAAATCCCCTGCCCCCACCTACCAAGGACCTTAGTCACATGGGATTCCTTATATCAAGTGCATAGCCACCCAAACTCATTATTTATGGAATCAACTCACGTAAAACCCCCTAAACCCTATTTCTCTCTTGCCACTAACTATAAAACAAATTCCTTTATGGCACAATAATTTCTGCTTGTAAGTCATACAAGAGATGTTTTCTTTGGGCCTAAAAACTAATCATGTTAGTATAAAGAGACTTATGGCACACAAAAAAAGAGTGTGTTATGACATTTCATACCAACTAAGTACCATATAGATTAATCCAATGTTCTCTTACACCTTGATCTCACTCTCTTGCTTGTATATACCTTTATATTCCTATGTTAAAGACTCTTTAGCTCTTCTTCTCTTCATATTTGTAAAATCCTAACTTTTAGCTATATACTTGGGTTAATCAATGATCTCCTTCCTAAAATAAATAGGATTGCAAGTTGCACCTATCATCTCTAGCATCTGTTAAGGGAATTCTTTGGCCAACTTAGTTTTAATATTACAGGTTTGATTTACTCATCTTAGAAAAATTTCATTGCCATAGCTCTACACATAATGTGGAAGTTTCAACCATGAACCTTAAGGGAGGTTCCATCAAAACTAATGTTGAAAAGTGTGCAACAAGAAATGCTTGTTGAGAATGCAACAAGATGATGGAGCTTAGTGGAAAGGAGTCGCCTTCACTAAGTGGGCCCGCAGGCTATTTTGGCGCAAGTCTATTTTTAGACTATGTCTATTTTTAGACATATGGATCATGTCTATGGATTGCAGGTTGCTGTTTATGGATGATTGATCAAGTTGGGAAAATAGATGGACTTCTATTTTTGAT
>APFE030699742.1:0-58954 GCA_000404065.3 Pinus taeda | reverse complement strand
AGTATGTCGAGACAATACTGTAGAGGTTTAATATGCAGGATAGTAAACCGGTGAAGGTTCCTATTCTTGTAGGTGTGAAGTTATTTGCTGAACAGTGTCCCAAGACACAAGAAGAGGAAGAGGACATGTCTCGTGTTCCATATGCAAGTGCAGTTTGTAGCTTGATGTATGCAATGGTCTGTACTAGACCAGACATTGCACATGCAGTGGGAGTATTGAGCAGGTTTATGTCAAAACCAGGGAAGGAGCACTGGACAACAGGGAAGCGGGTTTTCAGGTATTTGCGTGGCACTAGTGATTATGGTTTGTGCTACCAAGGAAGACCAGGATTGGGCAGAGTGTTGGATATCCGTGGCTTTGTTGATGCAGACTGGGCTGGAGATCTGGATCAGAGAAGATCTACAAGTGGGTATGTGTTTTAACCTATTTGGAGGTGCAGTCAGTTGGATGAGTAAGAAACAATCTGTAGTGGCACTATCAACTACAGAGGCAGATACATGGCAGCCACTCATGCAAGCAAGGAAGCAGTTTGGTTGCAGAGATTGTGTTCAAGTATGGGGTTAGTACAGGGAGCTATAAGGATAGACTGTGACAGGCAAAGTGCAATTTTCTTGGCAAAGAACCCTGCTTATCATTCAAAGACAAAGCACATTGATGTTCAGTATCACTTTGTGAGGGATATGATAGAAGGCAAAAAGGTGTTGCTGGTAAAGGTGGACACTTTGAAGAATACTACAGATGCATTGACAAAATATGTGAGCTCTGAGAATCTCTCTTGGTGTAGAGAAACAATGGGCGTTTCAGGGCTGGAAAAATGACTAATCTCTCCTATGGCCCCCTGTGGAAATAAAACAACAAGTGGGAGATTGTTGGGTTGTGTTCTATTCTTTCCACAACTAACCTACGTAGTGAACCGGGGGGTTAGAACGGGGGTGGAGCCCCCCCTTCATTGTGCCGATTGCGCAGCGGGGGGTCACAGGGGGGGCGGCAGCCCCCCCTGTCCGGGGGTTTGAGGGGGGTGGGCAGCCCCCCTCTACGGGGTCCAGGGCAGCGCCCCGGGAAGAAAAAAATTGGACACTATATTAGGTTGCGTGATCCTACCTATGGTTTTCGGTCCATGGTTTTGGACGCGATGGTTTTCGGTCCATGGTATTGTATGCTTCAACATGTATAAATATGTATTGTAACATTGAAAGGAACATAATGAAAAATCAAGCTAGTAGTCTCGGTTTTGGGATCCGTGGGAAATCTCTGTGTTTATGGTTTTATGTGTTTGCTCTCGCTTTTTTTATTTTTTTTGTATTTAGGAATCGTCTGCAGTAATTTTACGGGTTAAACCTTAATGGCACATTTATATGTTGGCACCTGAGTTTGTAGTGTAGTACCATCTTATTCCATCATGTTCAGTGGGTACTTTTTGGGATCAATCTTTGATATCAGTGATCTGCTTCATCCTTCAGCATCATTGACATTCTTATATGTGACATTCAGACATGTACTTGTTCGATCATGATCAGATGATCCATTATGTATTTTCCAGTCATTTATACTTGTATATTTGGTGGATCCGCTTGTACTCGATATGCGGACATGTTGTATTTTCTCTGAGCATGGTATGCCTGCCTCAGACAGTGTTTCTTTTTTATCTCCTTTTGTGGCTTGGCAGGCTGAATTCTGGTGCAATCCTTCTCAGTTTTCGACAGATTTCCTTTCCATGAACTTGCTTAATACATTTTGGACATCATGTACCCCTTCTGACCTCATATATTAGGGGGCATATGTTATAGCTTCAAATCTCACTCTTGAGGTTTGTGATGCTGCACTCATGGCCTAGGGCAACCCCTCCTTCCAGACCTGGTCCCAAATTTAAAAAACAGTGTTTTATTCCCTATACGCGACACTGCCCTGATCTAAACGCGTGTATACGCGGGTCTGTGTATACCCAACCCGCGTGTATGTTTAAAAACACTTTAAAAAAATAAATCTCCTTAATTTCGGGCGGAGATCACGGGTTTTACCTATTGATTACCTGTTTGTGCCCGTGGCCCAACTGTTCCCAACTAAAAAACTACTTTGGGAGAAGTATAAAAAGGCTTCTATGGGAAGGCCAAAGGGAGGAGAGAAGAGAGAGAAAGATTGTTATGCTAAGATTTCCCTGACCGGGTCTGAAGATCCTTGTGCCTCCTGCACTTCCCCCATTCCACAGGAAACCCTTTTTTCCTTGTGTGTGTTGATGATTTCATACTACTTGAGAGATCATGGAGTAAGTCATGGAAGGAGTTTGTTAAAGGCTTGAGACTGGACGAATATGGGAGACGGTTCCGCTTGGAGCCTGCGAAAGGACGAATCAGGTGAAATTATTCATTTTCTGTACTTTATTTGTCTATAATAAAAGAAACACATGTCTTTGTTCCTGATATAGATCTTCTTCATGTTATGATATTCATATTATGATTCATATGTGAACAGTTGTTTAATTGCATAACTAACTACCTTTCCTTATAATATGAAGATGGTTTCTTTATGATGTTTAGTCCATATACTGGTGTACTTTCTTGAATTGATTGTTTTGCAGGTCAAAGGAGCAAAAGGAACTCCAATAAGGGTTTGGACCCTGGAAGGCTCTTCTCAAACGTAGGACCTCAGGTACGCCCCTTATCATAGAGTTTGCTTATAGTAGCATTATGACTATATGGAATGTGTGTTTCTTTGCATAGATAACCTCCAGTCTGCTAGGGTATTCACCCAAGACCCTAGGGGAGTTTATCCCACAACATAGCCCATCCAAAAAACATAAATTTGTCCACGCATTTGTCCTTTGCCCAGAATTCCAACTATTGCATCCTCATAAAGCAATTCACTGACATTTTTTTCTTGGGAATACAATGATCTTAAAACCTATGATGCGGACATCATTCAGCATAAGATCCTGCTGGAAAATAACACCATCCCTTTTAAGCAAAAATTAAGACCTAACAGCCCTCTTTATTGCCTTTGACTGAGAAAAAAATCAAGAAGTTGTTGGCTGCCAAAATCATAGTTCCCCTAAGGTATTCAAAGTGGATAGCCAACCTTGCGGTGGTAAGAAAGAAAAAGGGAGAAATCAGGGTTTGTGTCGACTTCAGAAATCTGAACAAGTGCTCTAAAAAAATATAACTATCCCCTACGCAAGATGGAACACTTGCTGCAAAGAGTTTCAGGGGCTAGAGTTATGTCTTTCTTAGATGGATTTTCAGGTTACAATCAGATAGTCGTGCATCCTGAAGATCAAGAAAATACCGCCTTCACTACTCCTTGGGGCACTTTCATGTACTCAAAGATGCCTTTCAGACTACTGAATGTTGGGGCCTCTTTTCATAGGGCCATGGACATAGCCTTTGTGGGAGAGGACAAGTTTCTCCTTATTTATCTTGATGACATAACAGTCTTTTCCACCAGCCACAAAGACCATTTACAGCATTTAAATAAGGTCTTCCTAAAGTGTAGATAGTTTGGAATCTCAGTGAACCCAAAGAAGTCACACTTTGCTCTACAAGAAGGAAAACTTTTAGGACATATTGTTTCTACTGAAGATGTGAAGATTGATCCAGCAAGGGTCCAAGCCATTTAGACATTTTCCATCCCAAGGTCAAAAAACGACATCCAATCCTTCCTGGGTAAGATTAACTTTGTAAGGAGGTTCATTCCAAACTTTGGAAAGCTAGTAAAGAGTATTACTTCCATGCTGAAGAAAGGATCAGAAATAAAAAGTATAGCTGCTTCAAGAAGCTCTTTTGAAGCCATCAAGCAAGCTATCATGGAAGGTCCCACTCTAATCAGCCCAGATTACACTAAGGGGTTTTGTATCTTCTCTTTTCCCTCTTATGATATGCTTGCAGCAGTTCTGTTGCAGAAAAATAATGAAGGCATAGAGCACCCCATGGCCTTTTTCAGCAAAACTTTAAGGGATGTTGAATTAAGGTATGACCTTATTGAAAAACAAGTTTGTGCTCTCATTAAATCTTTGATAGCATTCAGAATTTATATTCTGCATTCCAAAGTAATTGCATATGTACCTTTAGCCTCAGAAAAAGATATCTTAACTCAGTCAGATATTGATGGAAAGAGGGCGAAATGGATTGCAAAATTCATAGAATTTGACATAGAGATGAAGCCCACTAAGCTTGTCAAAGGTTAGGGCTTGGCTAAGCTTATGGATGAAGAAAATTGCAGCTTGTTAGATATAAATTGCATAGGTCTAAATTCAAATAATGAACAAATAGAGGCAACAGCAGAAGAGCAAAAGCAAAATCAGTCTTTGGTTGAAAATCTAGCCACATGTGAATGGTATTACAGCATAGTTCTTTTTTTGCAAAAGTTAGAAGTCCCTCTGGGGCCTAGCTCAATTCAAGCTCGTGCCATTAAACTCAGATCAACAAAATTTTGCATTAATAAAAAACTTCTTTATTGGAAAAACCCATCAGGAATCCTCTTGAGGTGTCTAGATAAAGAATAGTCTGTAGAAGTCATACACCAGTTCCATTCTAGCATCTGTGGAGGACATCATTATTGGAAAACTACAGCTCACAAAATCTTGAGGGTTGGATATTATTGGCCTACTCGATTCTCTGATGTGTTTTCTTTCGTAAAATCTTGTGACAAGCGTCAGAGATTTGCAGGAAGATAGCAACTAAAATCTCTGCCCCTGAAGCCAATACATGTTAATGGTCCCTTCCAGCAGTGGGACTTGGACTTTATAGGTGAGATTAACCCACATTCCAGTGGCCAACACAAATGGATCTTAGTAGCCACTAATTATTTTACCAAGTGGATTGAGGCTATACCCACTAAGAATGCCAATCATCAGGTTGTCATAGAATTCATGAATGAGAATATTTTCACTAGATTTGGTTGCCCAACCATACTAGTCACTGATAATGCAACAGCTTTCAAGGCAAAATAATTGATGGATGTGACTGAATCCATGGGCATTCAAGTGGTGCATTCTACCTCATATTATCCTCAAGGAAATGGCCTAGTAGAATCATCTAACAAAATTCTGGTAAGGGTAATAAAAAAGCTATTAGAGGACAACAAAAAGAGTTGGGATTCTCCATCAAAAAGTCCATAGGGAATTCTCCATTCAAACTAGTTTTTGGTGCTGATTTTGTTTTCCCCATCTAGCTCATTCTCCCTGTGGCTAAGTTCTTGCAAGAAGAACAAGATGAAGAGAATTATATGGTAAGAAGAATGAATAACTTGGTTGAACTACATCAAATAAGAGAGCAGTTGGTTGAGAAATAAAAGGCTCATTAGAAGGCAATCAAAGAAACCTTTGACATAAAGGTAAAAGTGGACAATTTCCAAGTTGGTGATTGGGTGCTTAAATGGGATGCATTTAAGGAGAAGAGAGGCAACCATGGCAAGTTTGACTCCTTGTGGACATGTCCTTTTGTCATCACTCAAGTTTAGCACAACAATACATTCATCCTGCACAATCTGGAAGGAGGAGATACTTTTGGTAGCTCAGTAAATGGGCAGTTCTTGAAACTCTATTTCATTTAAGGCCTTAAAGCCTTGGTATTGTAAATATGTTTTTCTTTCAGTTTTTATGTTTATGCAAAAAAGACTCCATGCCCAATGGAACACTAGAAGAAAGATTTAATTCTTTTTTTATAGGAAAGGAATTGATCTGAGATCCTTGAAACCTCACAGGGAGGATTTTATCCCCACAAGAAGCCAATGTTAGCCTAGCTGGAAAAAGGCCCACAAATTGATCCATTAACGCTCTTGATGTCTCCAAATTTGCTTAAAAATCATGCCAAAGGATCCAAGCATGCCCCAAAAGTCTTCAAAATCCTCTTAAGGATTGTTCAAAGTCAGAATGGTCGCAAGAGGAAAGCCCTTGGAAGGATGGGAATACACTATCGGGAGGCTCAAATCACTCTAAAACCATGAAAAATCATTATTGCATGCTTAATCTGGGCATGGCACAGCAGTCATTGGATCTGTCTGATCAACGGCCAAGATCTAAGTGGTAAATCACATATCGGCTAGGCAGAGGGGACAGTCTAAGGGCGGACGCTTGACACCGCAAATCAGCAATTGTCGATGATCAAATCAGCGGGTCGCATTGGCGGGAGGCATAGGTTATATATATATATATATATATATATATATATATATATATATATATATATATATATATATATATATATATATATATATAAAGGGGCCCGGTCATTGAGCGATCAGTGATTGCGATCAGATCGCATCGGCACTATACCAAGGGGCAGGGCCTATGCACATACAAATGGGTGACCCGATACCTAGACCCGACTACGGTATATATGAGAATTCATATTTTTTGAGATCCACGCCCACGTAGTTTTCATTGTTTTTTATGTATTTTTGTTATATAGTGAAAATGCAAAGGGAGCTAAGACAGCGCCAATAGCGATAAAACTCCGGACCCAATGGGTTCTAAAATGATATATTATAATATTTTAGGTCTGGGGAAAGCCATTTTTCAATGATTTTTGTGTATTTTCGTTGTTATAAATACGAAGGAAGCCTGACGCAGTGCGGTAGTGATGGAACCCGGACCCGATGGCTTTTCGAAATTAAAATATATCATATTTGAAATTCGCGTAAAGCCCATTTTCAATGTTTTTCACAGTTTTTTATGTATTTACAAAATACACAAGCCAGGCCGAATGCTACTTGCGACAGCGACAAGATCAGATCCAATGGGTAATTAAATCATATTTTAGGACTTTTGAAGTCTGGAATGAATAGTAAGGGGTGGATTCTCAGAATTGATGTGCTTTCTATTAATAAAAGAAAGCAATCACTATCCATGCTTTAAAGATATTTATTAGGCCCGAAGAGCCATTTCACCACAGAGCAAGGGCCGAATCCATGACAAACTAGTCATCGAGCCATAACGCACCACACAGCCAAATCAAATAAGATCAGGGAGCGCCAACAGCACAGACAACGCAACAGCCATCCTAACAAACATTATGGGGCATCTCTGGCACGAGAGAGCTCCCAAGTGTCACAGCAAGCTACCCAAAATATCTGAATATGGTTAGTCTTCTGTCAAAAGAAGAAACCTCCAAGCCATGCTGCCTATTGAAGGAATCAATCAGTTGAAGGGATAGAATGATAGATTAAGACCCCTGAAGCCTCAAAAGGCTCAGGATCATTGTAAACAGGCTATAAATAGCTGTTAGTAAGAGGTAACAAGGGTTCAACTTCTGGAAATTACTCCTCCTTTGTTCCTTCAAGCTCCTCATCTTTATTCTAGCAATTACATGTTCAATCCCCATTTTCTTTATTGTCCTATGCTTGCACTTGAATAGTTTGTTCATGTTTCCTTTGTGTTTAAGGCCAGATAACTGTCATCTTATCTCTACTTTGATAACTTATATTTGCAAGCTTCTTCACTGCCTATAGCTAACCTTTCATATTTGGTCATATATGCATATGTCAGTACAGTTAGTATTCTCTTTTGCTGCCTGTAACTAGTCATTCATTTATGTTTATATATGCAATCTGCTAATGCAGTTAGTATTCTCCATCTATCCATTAAATCTACAAACTATTGAGCATTAGTGGTCTAAAGCCTTGTGTTGTTGAGGGTGTTCATGCATGTCTTGAGTGAAAATAGAGCTGAAATGATTATCTAACTTGATCCAAACCATCATTCAATCCAGCAGTTCAGAGAACAACATTGAAGATTATATGTTACCAGGCATCTCCGAGCTGCAACCTATGAGAGTTTCTTGGAGTATAAACCTATATTTGTTTAGTAATCCACATAATATAAACTGAACCGATAACCTAAAATAACAACTCTCTCATTGTTTTCATTTTTATCAAGGATATAGTATATCAGTATGAGGTCGTCCACATATATAATTAATTAAACTGGCCTAAATCCATCTTAACTTTGATCTTTCAAATGCCAAGAGGGATCAAATCTATCGTGGTGTAAACTTCTTTTTTGCGTGAAAAACTTGAGAAAGGATTTTCACCTCGACATTTTGATCCCTCGCAGCGCTTGATAAATCCAAAGTTAAGATGGATCTAGGTTGGTTTATTTTAATTAAGGATCTCTTCGTAAAAAATAATTGTATAAGGTTAAAACCTCTAAATTGGATATAAATTAATGCACATCTGACCATCCTTAAGCACATTAAACCTCTCTTTTTTGCGTTAGATGACATATTCTTATCTTTAATATGTTCATTATGAAGGTTTAGAGATAATTGCATATTTATGCCTAATATTATTTAGTTTTGTAGAATATTGTGAGAATATTGGGGAGATTATGAAGATTTGGAGGGTGAGATAATCTAGGGAATTGCTCCCTAATACTGGAGGATCAATATTGGATAATAAATGAACAAAATATCATGAAATTAGTGACAAATTTTGGAGCTCCAATGATTGAGAAAATCTAGGAATGTGCTCCCTGTCATTTAATGTAGATTCCTAGCGTTGGGAACCAGATCCACTATTTGAGGTATTTTGGAGGGGAAATCTTATTCCTTTCAAGGATAATGCTTCCTCATCAATTTGTATAAGTATCAATTCGAATTGGCCTCTAGGGGCATGTATTTCTTATCCTTCTTGTGGAGAAAACTTGTTATTTAGTAGCTCCACTTTCATTTCTAGCACTGATGTACTTGGATTGATTGAAATGATGATGTTTTATGTCATTTTTAGCTTTTAAAGATTAGTTTTATTCATAGAACTGAGTTTCCTTGGTCTTGGAAATCCCAAGAATCTTAGATACCTCCTGTACAATTTCTTTATTTTCTTTGAATGTTTTCTTCACTTTGATCTCTTAATTTTGCATTTACTGTTCATGTTTTTTTTTGTTGTAGGTTACATTGGTTAACGATTGAAGTGAGTTTTTTTGTAGGTTATTAACAAATTCCAAAGCATGATTCATCCTTATGATTACTTTAAAAATTCATATTCATCATTAAGCTACTTGGATTGGTTTACTAATTCACAAATCTAGAATTTCTGGAAGTCTCTTGTAGCAAAATAGTAGTAATTTTCTGCTATTTTTTAGAACGTGTTAATGAGATTCATTTGAGTTGATTACACTTGATTTGGGTCATAAAAAAATTCAATTTAATAATAAAAAATCACCCCATATCATTTTCACTTGATTAGGTTAGGAATTTGGCAGGTTAACTAGCACACTAGTTCTTGAATTTCCATCTTTTATAGTAGTAATTTTCTGTTATTGTTTAGCATGTGTTAATGGGGGTATTTTTGAATGATTCCACTTGAAATGGAGTCTTAAGACATCCTGCTACACAATAAAAATTTTCCCATCCCATTTTCATTTGATTTACTTGGGCATTCAAAAATTTATCTCCTCTTGTAGCAAAACAGGGCCTCCTATAACGCCTCTTGTAGCACGTGTAAACTTGACCAGATCTGCTCCAAAAGTTTTGTTTTTGTCTCTTAGGCTTGAATAATGACCCCTAGGCTCTAAATCCATGATTGGAAAAGAATAAAAACCACTTAGGACTTGCCTTTTTACAAAGTAGATTAGGCTTATTTCTTTGAATTCATACTCTTAGCATTTCAATTACATTTTTTTGTTCTTGCATATGATTGATTCCTTTTCAAGGAAACTTTTATATTTTTAAATTAGGCTACAGTTTGATTTCATAATATTCACTCCATTACATGAGATCAAAAAAATAAGGACACAATGTATGTTGCACATATAGTTTCGACGACTCTTAAGTTTGTATGAACCCCGGGTTGATAATTTAAGTTGGTAGCCTTGGGAATTGCAACATTATTATTCCAATACTAGGGCTCATCAAATTCTTAGCTCAAGTGGTTGGGATTGTGGATTTCCATCTCATCCACCCAAATTCAAGTATTTGGAGGCATGCTTACTTGTATGGATTAGGCTCAAGGAGTAGGTGGGCCCATGAATTTTTCACTCCATCTGTGGTCAATACGGGATTTCTTAGCTCTTACTTAGTCATTGGGTCTTTTCTGCTGATCCAAAATGGATCCTAGAAAACCCTCTAAGTCTTTAAAGTCTTCTAAAGATCAAAACTATCGAAAAGAATAACTCTTAGAAATGGCGGATTACACTATCGGGAGTGGAAAAACATGAAGAAATAGTGGAAAAACAGAGTATCGGCGGTTTAAGCAAATTTTCACAGGAGCCGTCGGATCTGGCCAATCAACGGTCCAGATCCGATCGGCATATCGCAATCGGCAGAGGCTATCAGAGGCTGCAACATAAATATTGTGACAATGATCAGCGCGGTCAACGAGGACCATCGATCAAGCACGCAGATCGATGGCTCGGGTTAACTTGTGATATTGCGTCGGAGAAACACACGAGAGTGCTTACCAATGGCTTGGGGCTTATGTGATATGCAATTGCAACAAGTCGCATCACAATATCATGTCGGAGTAGTACAACGGAGCAGGCCCGATATTCATATGACTTGCGACAGCCAGACCCGATGGAGTTATAAATGATATTTTATATATTTTGAGATCCTAAAAACGGCATTTTCCTTTGTATTTCGCATTTTCTTTAAATAAACGAAATGCAAAGGAAATGTGCCCAATGCGATGAAGCGGACCCGATGGAACTTATAGATGAAAATATATAACATTTCAAGTCCGCCATAAAACCATTTTGCTATATTTTCAGTGTTTTAATGTATTTTTCAAATATAAAGGGAAACCACGAAACGAGCGGGATTTTGAACTAGCCGTAGGTGGTAAGTGGTTTTAGCCGGGATCTGCCCGAGCCCATACATTGGATGCCACATGGCTAGGCCCCAGAGAGATAAAACCACCCTTTCAGGCGGGTAATCTCCATGCACGTTAGCCACCTAAAATCAATAATAGTCTTTGATCAACGATTACTTGCGATGGCACCCGAAGACAGATCTGAAAGGATATAAGGCAGAATTAATGATTTTTGAAGTCTGATAGACTGCGAATTTTTACAAGTTTTCTGTGTATTCTCTGTGTAAATAGAGAATGACCTTTTTTGAGATTTCAAAAGCACCGATGGTCCATTCCATTACAGAATAGGTGGCCACCATCCCTGAAGGCATTTAGAAATGATTGCTAATGCTCAGAGGGGGATTTGAGTGGACAAAGGTCAGGAGTGAGAGAGCCCGAGAAGAGGAAATGAACAGACATCGTTGATTGGCTTTAAATATACAGGCTAACAGAGACAGAGACAAGTCGTGCTAAGACAGAGAGAAAACAGAGACAAGCAATGCTGAGACAAAGAGAAAACAGAGACAGAAAGCGAGTCTGTGTACTCAGAGAGACTTGAGGGATTCAAGTAAACTCCTGTTGTTTTGTATCTATGCGTTGAGACTCAAATTGAGCTGACTTTCGTAAAAATTTTCTCTTGAAGACATAATAGAGAGGTCACCACTAAAGGCTGGACCAAGAGACGTAGCCCAGGAGTTTTGGGTGATCTCCAAATTAAACTTGTTGTGTTTATGTGTGTCTATCTATTATGTTTCTTTAATTGCTTCCTCGTCTATGTCATTCGAAATCATATCGATCCATTGCACTAAGTAATATAGGCAAATCCATGCACATGAGTCTGTAATACCTTAATATTAGTCTAAGATCTCATTATCAAATCACCTACCAAAAAAAAACTACAATATTTAGATAATTAGTAAATATTTTCTATTCAATATTATATTCTCTATATTTATGTCGAGCTATGCAAGGGTTTTGATAACACTAGGGTTTCAAGCCTCTTGATCTCGCACAACACGTTCCTCCTCTTGATCATGCAATAGCTGATGCGCCCTGACACCATCATCAAGTTGAGCGGGAATATGTCGGGTCTTCCTGGAGGAGGGGGATTAGCCCCCTCCTTCAAATCAATACTTAATAGTGGACACCGACCTCCCACTGATCCATCTTCCATTCCCCGTTAGCATAAATGAAAAAACCATGAAACGCCAGCCCTGTTCACTCAATGGTAATCTCCCATGTGGGGTCGATGCCTCCCAAAAGAAACAAAGAACCCAAGAGTGGTGATTCCTATCCATCGCCTAGAACAATCCCACCAATTATTGTAGGATCATGAAATAATATACAAATTCATGGGAATATGGCTAAGATAAACGTGTATTATTATATGGATCCAACCCAAATGGAATCCAAAAGCCCCATTTGACCTACGCCTTCGAGCCAAGGGTTTTTTCATCGTGATCTTTGAAGATATGGAAGATCGCAAACACATTCTAGACAATGGACCCTATTTTATTCTAAATGTTAGGTTGTTCATGTAGCACTGGGAACCGTGATATAATCTAGAGAAGGACAATTTCTAGCTCCCCCATCTCGGTCTAACTATACTCTCTACTAGAGGACTTTTGGGAAATGGATATTCTGGAGTCCATCAGCAACTCCGTCAAAGGTTTTTTTCTAAGTCTCCGATATCACAAAAGGTCGATGGTTTCCCTCATATGCCCAGATCTACGTCTACATGAACATCTCGCAACCCCTCCCGGAATCAATGGAAATTAAGTAGATTTTGGGAATTCCACGTAGATTTTGAATTATTTCCATAAATGATGCGACTATTATATTTAATTTAAAATGATGAGAAATAGACAAAAAATGGGCGTACTTTTTCAATTGATCCACTACTACCATGATGACATTATTTCCTTTATATTTGAGTAAACTTATAATAAAATCCATTGAAACTTGTTCCCAACATTAACTTGGTATAGGTAATGCTTGTAAGAGACCTAAGATCTTGATTATCTCTCGCTTATTCTATTGGTAGACCATGTATTTAACAATAAACTTTTGAACATTAATTTTAAAACCTTCCTTAAAAAATCCTTCTTGATCCTATAGTAAGTTTTCAAGAACCCCGAATGTCCTCCTCTAGGATAAGTGTGCAATTACAAAAGGACCTTTTGTTTGAGTTGGAAATTCCTATATAAATATAAATAATCTTGATACCAAAGAAAATCATTCTTTCACACAAATTTATCTAATGCACTTGGGTCCTCTTGTAGTCTTTTAATGATCTTGCATATAGTATGATTTTTCTTCCATTCTATCCTTGCTTCTTCCACCCAATCAAATTTTAGAATAGAATTAGTGCATAGTAAACCCTTTCTTTCTTCTTCTTTCCTTGAAAGTTAATCCATTGAAACTTGTTCCCAACATTGACTTGGTATAGGTAATGCTTGTAGGAGACCTAAGATCTTGATTATCTCTCCCTTATTCTATTGGTAGACCATGTATTTAACAATAAACTTTTGAACATTAATTTTAAAACCTTCCTTAAAAAATCCTTCTTGATCCTACAGTAAGTTTTCAAGAACCCCGAATGTCCTCCTCTAGGATAAGTGTGCAATTACAAAAGGACCTTTTGTTTGAGTTGGAAATTCCTATATAAATATAAGTAATCTTGATACCAAAGCAAATCATTCTTTCACACAAATTTATCTAATGCACTTGGGTCCTCTTGTAGTCTTTTAATGATCTTGCAAATAGTATATCTTTCTTCCATTCTATCCTTGCTTCTTCCACCCAATCAAATTTTAGAATAGAATTAGTGCATAGTAAACCCTTTGTTTCTTCTTCTTTCCTTGAAAGTGCTTATACCACCATATTATGTTTTTATTTTTTGTAGATAATTTCAAATTCATAAGTTAGCATCTTTATAACCCATTTTTGTTTCTCTTCTAAATATAATCATTGCTCCAAGAAGTACTTCAAATTATCATATTATGTTTTTATTTTAAAGCCTCTAAGGGCGTAATTTCTTAACTACATGTAGTATGACCAACATTTCTTTTGCATAAATGAGTTTGAGTAAGTTAATTCCTTTAAGTTGGCTACTTTCAAAAGCAAGAGGCATTCCTTCTTGCATTTAGATTCCAAGAGATACACCTCATGGTGGATGCTCTCCTTTGAAGTGCCCATAAAAAAATCCAACAAAGTATCCTATGAAATATTCTTTACCTCGAGACTTAGGTTTTGACAATGATGAATGTATTCTATAATTAAACCTTTTAATAGGTATAACAAACCTATCACAACTTAAAAGTTGACATTGGCTAGTTCAGTGGAATTACGCTGCGACCAGCACTTTGCATAGTAAAATTAAGAATTCATTATGTCAAAACATAGTGAAAATTACAAATATACTACATATATTTTCAAATAAAAAAATATTTTACAAACACTTAAAATATCTTGAAATTATTAAAGCTAACGAAGCTATTTACATATTTATACATATTTATCTTTTTAAAAAATGAAAATTCCAACAACATAAAATGTAAAGGACTCTTAGTTCAATAGAGGCTGTTAATGTTCAGTTTTTTTCTCTTTAGGGAAACTTTTGGAAGCTTTTCCAGTTTAATTTCTCTAAAATCCTGCAATTACGCTGCGACCAGCACTTTGCATAGTAAAATTAAGAATTCATTATGTCAAAACATAGTGAAAATTACAAATATACTACATATATTTTCAAATAAAAAAATATTTTACAAACACTTAAAATATCTTGAAATTATTAAAACTAACGAAGCTATCTACATATTCATACATATTTATATTTTTAAAGAATGAAAATTCCAACAACATAAAATGTAAAGGACTCTTAGTTCAATAGAGACTGTTAATGTTCAGTTTTTTTCTCTTTAGGGAAACTTTTGGAAGCTTTTTCAGTTTAATTTCTCTAAAATCCTGCAGAAATTTATTGAAATCAAAAATTTGATAAGTAACCCCTTCACAAAAAACCTAAAATAACACAAATTAAAATTTCACCTCAAATTTTTCTACCAAATTCAACACCCAAAAATTTTAAAAATTTAACTAAAAACAACTCCTACTTTCATTATCTCACACCTATATAATTAATTACATATAAAGAAGACTTATTATTATTAGCTTCGGTTCCATCTTTGTCGCCATACCATGTACAAGTACCCTGCGGCCAACCCCCTTGAGCTTCACAGCACAGCATTACAGAAGCTCCCAATGCGAGCATACAAGCCAAGGAAAAACCCAACCTCCCCATTTCTGAATTGATCGAAAATGAGAAAGAAATCTTTGTTTTTTCTTTCAAAGCAAACAAACAAAATATTTTTTCCCTTCCGGCATTTGGTAAAACAGGAAAGAACTCAAAGGCACTTTCTTAAATTTGCTATAATCATAGCTTTTTTTTTTTTCAAAAGAAAGCTGACTTCACCATCGTTTGGAGTCTCAGAAAACCCAACGCTTCGTAGATACTCGACGTGCTCTCCTGCGCATTTGGCTGTTTGTGTGAGGGAACTAAAAAAATATAAAAGTTAGTTATATTTATGTAATGATATGATATTTCTAAAATACAAGTACAATTATTTATAAATCAATTCTAAATACCAAAACACCAAAAACTAGAATAATAATTACAGAAACCAAAACTCCAAAAACTAAAATGGGTGATAATTCTAATTACAGAAACCAAAACTCCAAAAACTAAAATGGGTGATAATTCTAATTACAGAAACCAAACTAAAATGGGTGATAATTCCAGAAACCAAAATGAGTAATAAAACTTACTTTCTAATTAGTCGTATTCTTCATTCTTCTACAAAGCTAATCAAGAAATCACAAAGCGGAGAATCTATTAATGTTTTCTCATGGTTTGGGTAAGGAGAAACCCCTAAATCAGCTTTGATCTCCGCAGTTTCCTCTTTGATGGCCATGTATAATGTTATGTATTGTAAAATGAAACTGAGTGGAATGGAACTCGTTAAGCATTACTGTAATTTTTTTTAATTGATTTGACCGAATCTAGTAATTGTAATTGTAATTTTTTTAGTTGATTTCACTGAATTTGGTAACTATGCAGTGTGACTGAATATTTAAAAGTAAAAAAATTATATTAAGCATATATTATTGAATTATAAAGTAAAATTTTATAAAAAATAAATAATTAGTGAAAGTTATTAAATTTCAAATTAATAGTATTATGATGTCTGACAGTATATCTAAAGGTAAAGTATAATTATATTATGTAATAAAATTAACAATGGCAAAGTATAATTATACTATGCAATAAAATTAGTAATTGCCTTAAAAGGTGCAATGAGAGGCTAATCAAATTTTTAAATTAAAGAAGTTGTACTGGTTTCTATAAAGTAAATAATAATGGGTATATTACATTTAAGTTTTTTAGTGTATTTTTTAAATGTTTTTAAAATTATATGTTTATATTTAATGCCAAGGAGCTTAGAGTTAAATTCATTATATAGTAACTTATATCTTGATTTCTTGTTTATGAGTTTGAGTCAATCTAAATGCAGTTGATAGGTAGTCTCAATGTTAAGAATGAGTTAACTTTAGTAAGAATGGACTAAACAAATTGATTGAAGAGTAAAATGACCTATTATTCAATAACTACTAATTCAATGTTAATGCTATCCATTACAAAGTGTAATGCACTTAAGAATCAAGAATTATGCTCAATTCTCAATTGTTTCCCACTTTAAGTCTGAATTTTAATGTTGTCTCCAAGCAAATGTTAATCTTGTTGTAAGCTTTAAGTAAATTCATTCAAATGTACAATTATTGAAGAATTTTTCTTTAAATGCAGAGACAGAGGGTCATTGAAGCAAGGGTCCAACTCTTGACATGATCATTTCTTTGTTTGCGACTTCTAATTCCTTGAACTTTCTAAGTTCAATGTAGTTTACTACTTCCACAAGGACTCTCCATTCTTTCTATTTTTTAAGTTATACAGTTTCATGTCAAAATAGCGTCGGTCACCCATTAGTGTGACTCATTATGCTTCCTTCACTCAATGCTTGTGTTTTGTATTTTGTATTTTTCAGTCATTAAATCTAGCTAAAACATTTTAGTGGAATCCAGGGCCTTATCACCTACAAGGATTGGGTACCCATAGTTCTGCTTTTAGTGTTGAGTGATGCATTTCAATTTTATTTAATCACGCGAGACCCTGCTTCATGTTTACACAACTTGTTGAGTTTATCCTGATATAATTTTTTTAATATCTAATCATGAGTTCAATTTGAAAGAAAATGGAAGGTTACATATATTTTGAATCTTGCCCCGTGGTGAACCATTTCTTTAAGTATTATCATTAATTAAGAGATGTTTGTAACTTAGCGTTGTATTCGTTACAACAACATCCAAAATTTTGGGCATATTCAAAATTTTGGGTCCCCCATGACTCGCCTCAAGCCATTAATGTTATGATTCGATTGTTGGTTGGTTAATTTCCCCATGACTTGTTCTTATATGACTTTGTAGACACACTCGCCCATGCGATCACATGATGTATATTGCATTGATTTGTCGTGTGTTATCTTTCGCATTGACCCTACCATTGCATTAGGATTTTGGAGGTTTGATTGCTTCCTATGACTTTGGAATTTATCCCTTTGGAATATGTCGGGTCTTCCTGGAGGAGGGGGGTTAGCCCCCTCCTTCAAATAAATACTTAATAGTGCACACTGACCTCCCACTGATCCATCTTCCAGTCCTCGTTAGCGTAAAGGAAAAAAACCATGAAACACTAGCCCTGCGTGCGCAATGGCAGTCTCCCATGTGGAGTCGATGCCTCCCAAAAGGAACAAAGAACCCAAGAGTGGTGATTCCTAGCCATCGCCTAGAACAATCCCGCCAATTAATGCAGGATCACGCAATAATCTATAAATTCATGGGAATATGGTTAAGAGAAACGAATATTCTTATATGGATCCAACCCAAATGGAATCCAAAAGCCCCATTTGACCTACGCCTTCGAGCCAAGGGTTTTTTCACAGTGATCTTTGAAGATATGGAAGGTCGCAAACACATCCTAGACAATGGACCCTATTTTATTTTAAATGTTAGGTTGTTCATGTAGCACTGGGAACCCTGATACAATCCAGAGAAGGAATAGTTTCTAGTTGCCCCCATCTGGGTCTGACTATACTCTCTACTAGAGGACTTTTGGGAAATGGATATTCTAGAGTCCATCGACAACTCCGTCAAATATTTTGTCCAAGTCTCCGAGATCACAAAAGGTCGATGGTTTCCCTCATATGCCCATATCTGCATCTACATGAACATCTCACAACCCCTCCTGAAATCAGTGGAAATTAAGTAGATTTTGGGAATTCCATGTAGATTTTGAATTATTTCCATAAGTGATGCGACTATTATATTTGATTTAAAAGGATGAGAAAGAGACAAAAAATGGGCGTACTTTTTCAATTGATCCACTACTACCATGATGACATTGTTTCCTTTATATTTGAGTAAACTTATAATAAAATCCATTGAAACTTGTTCCCAACATTGACATGGTATAGGTAATGCTTGTTGGAGACCTAAGATCTTGATTATCTCTCCCTTATTCTATTGGTAGACCACGTATTTAACAATAAAATTTTGAACACTAATTTTAAAACCTTCCTTAAAAAATCCTTCTTGATCCTACAGTACATTTTCAAGAACCCCGAATGTCCTCCTATAGGAGAAGTGTGGAATTACAAAAGGACCTTTTGTTTGAGTTGTAAATTCCTATATAAATATAAGTAATCTTGATACCAAAGCAAATCATTCTTCACACAAATTTATCTAATGCACTTGTGTCCTCTTGTAGTCTCTTAATGATCTTGCATATAGTATGATCTTTTTTCCATTCTATCCTTGCTTCTTCCACCCAATCAAATTTTAGTAAACCCTTTGTTTCTTCTTCTTTCCTTGAAAGTGCTTATACCACCATATTATGTTTTTATTTTTTGTAGATAATTTCAAATTCATAAGTTAGCATCTTTGTAATCCATTTTCGTTTCTCTTATAAATATAATCATTGCTCCAAGAAGTACTTCAAATTATCATATTATGTTTTTATTTTAAAGTCTCTAAGGGTGTCATTTCTTAACTACATGTAGTATGACCAACATTTATTTTGCATAAGTGGGTTTGAGTAAGTTAATTCCTTTAGTTGGCTACTTTCAAAGGCAAGGAGCATTCCTTCTTGCATTTAGATTCCAAGAGATACACCTCATTTTGGATGCTCTCCTTTGAAGTGCCCATGAAGAGATCCAACAAAGTATCCTATGAAATATTCTTTACCTTGAGACTTAGGTTTTGGCAATGATGAATGTATTCTATAATTGGACCTCTTTGGCAAATATTTATCAATTGACAAAAGAACATATTTCTCTTAATATCCCCATATTGTGCTATCAATTCATTTCTAAAAATGGACCAAGAGACAATAAAATCTTTTTTCTTGTACAAATCCAAATCCATATCCATGTTATTAGATCTTTTCCATCAAACTTCCTACCCCTAATGATGTGGAATCTAGAGATGATAAATAATCATGATTATGGGACTCAATCTTTATTAACTCTATATTTTCATGTTTTACTTTCATCTTGATATTTCCTTTTGGAATTCTTTCATATAGGGTATGTAAGAAAATGGAAAACATGGAAATTTTCAATTCTTCCATCTTTTCATTCATATTATTTACCATATGTTCCATTTGGTGAAAAGATCTATTTTCTTTCTTCTTCAGTCATGGTTAACTTAAGGTTTTTTTAGTTTAGTTGGTAAAGTAGATTTTGGAGCATCATTTAGAACCATGTGAAAAAATAATAATACTCCTCTTTGTCACAATTTTTAAATCACCAAAAATATATCTTCCAATCAAAAGTGATGTCAATTGTAAGTTATGTACCTTCCAAAAGCCCCAATTTGGACATTGATTGGATGTTTGGTATTTTTCCCAATGTATAGTTTGGAATTTTTCATTATAATACTATGATATGTATTTTTAAACTATTCAAAATTTCACAGTTTGAAACTTGAACTAAAGAATGTTATAACAAAATTTCTCAAATGTCTAGTTTGAGACAACCTTCAAGACTAATAAAAAAACCCTAACTTCAACAAGATATATCTCATAAATTACAATGATTTAAAATCTAGTTTCCTTAAATTTTCCCAATCTATAACTTCTAAGAATAAAGAAGAAAAAAATTACAACAAAACTTCCAAAATAGCTTGTTTAAAACTAATTCATGATTAGTCATAAGCCCTATCTCCATATGTTATTTCTCTCAAAATGTAACAAACTAGAATATGAAATTTTGGTCTCTTACACCTTGATAGTTTTCCTCAATCTTAGTTTTCTCAACATTTCACTATTTAAAACTTCTTGAAAAAACTTATAGAAAAACTTCCAAAATGTCTTGATTGAAGGAGAAAAACCCTAATATCAGAGTCTCTAGTACCAATTGTTAGGCCAAAAATGCCAAAAAAAACCAAAAATATAAATAGAAAAAGGCCCATGCCTTGAGAAATAGATGTAATTTCATATTTTAGATTTCTGGGATTGATAGATTGTTGTAATGAATTTTCCAGATATATCTCATCCACTTTGACTTGAAGATCGACATTTCGAACCTGCAACTCATTAGGATAAAAATTTGTGAGGAAAACTGATCTACCAAGGGATAAATAGAGAAATGGTTATAGGGTAAAAAACGACAAAGAGAATGTTCAAATAATTTGAGAATTTAGCCGACAGAGAGAATGCTTATAATTATTATTAAAAAAATGTAATAAATTAACTTAATTTTGTTATAAATATTCATGAATGTGGATTAATATGATATGATATAATGTTAAATAATTAGGGTAATTTTAAATTTCGAAGACATTTTTAGGGTGCCTATTTTTTAATAATATCAAATAATGTCATATAATTAGTTTATTTAATCTAATGTACTATATTTTAAATTTCAAGAATTTTGTAGAGTATATATTTTTCATAATCTGAAACAATATCAAATCATTAGTTTATTTAATTTCAAGAACGTTTAATGTCCTTATTTTCAATATTGTTAATTTTTAATCTTATTTTCAATATTTTTAATCTTATAAATAACTATAATAAATTCAAAAGATAGATTAGGGTTTAATTAAAAAAAAAATAGGATGGGAAAGATTTAAGGGGTATGAGGGTTTCAGGAGTGGAATTTTAACGTAGAGATCTAATTTTTTCTTATGACCCATCCTCCATACCTATTAAGGTTTTTAGGATGTTTGTCGATTTGAATAGCTTCTCTAAACTTTCTATGAAAATAGTGTCTCTAAATTTTTTGTGAAAATAGTGGCTCACTTTAGCTCGAATGTGGGTTTTCTCAATACAAGTATGATGTTTTGTTTTATTGGAATGTTCTACAAGGGTTGAATTTTGTTTCCTCCTGTTATGTTTTATGTCAATAGATTTTTCTAGAATGCGAGTGTTGATGGATCGGTGGGTCTCACCAACATATGGAATCCCACAGAAACAAGGAATTAGATAAACTCCTTTTTGGTTTTTAGGGTCAATGGATCTTTAGCAGAATTGAGATGCCTATTGATGGTGTTAACAGCCTTGAAGGTTGTCATGATTTTACTCTTTCTTAGGATGTGGGAGATTTTATCAACGGTGCCGTGAATGTAGGGAAGGTTAACTTTACTGATGAAGTTGTCTAAATTTTTTTATTTATTTATAAGACGAGTTTCTTTGTTAGCCTTATTTAGGGAATTGATAGCTTGATGCTTTTTGTATCCATTTTTTAAAAATACATTTGTTAGATGGGATTTCTCCTTATCGAGGTGTTATTTATCAAGGATTATAACTCTTGTAGCAAGGGTGTTTACAATACCTAATTTTTGGTTGAGATGGTGGTGAGAAGAGGCATGGAGATATTGTTTAGTGTGGGTATTTTTTCGGTATACTTGTTGAGATATGGAACCATCAGGATTTGGAGTGATGAGGATGTCATTGAAATGAAGGCTATCATTGAATTTTATTTCCATGGTAAACTTAATCGATGGGGAAATATTATTTAGATGTTGTTTGAAATTTTCCAAAGCTTCATGTCCATGAGACCATATGATGAAAGTGTCATCCACAAATATTTTCCATAATTTGGGTTTTAAGGGAGCACTTTCAAAGGCTTTGGATTCAAAATTCTCCATGAATAAATTGGCGATAATTGGAGAAATAGGAGAACCCAATGCCACCCCACAAGTTTGCTCATAAACTTTGTCCAAGAAACTAAAGAAGGTGGATTTGAGGCAAAGAGATGTAATAATGAAATATAAGCCTCTTCAAGTAGGAAACCTCATTTTGCAATACTGAAAATGTACAAACATGAGATGAGATGATTTTAAAACAAGGTCTCCTTCATGTATATATAGGAACAAACGGTATAATTACAATTGAAGGGTTTATATAAAAGCACTACGACAACAATAGAAATATAAATCACTAACTAGGACTTTAGATGGGGCTTTATGTTGCATGTGATGCTTTGTCTAGGCTTAACACAAATAAGCTCTAAAAGATTATGGACCAAAAGTCACCAAAGTGAGACCTACCCCTAAAATGAGTCATAGAAGACAATAGCTCCAAATTTTCCACCTATAAATACCAAAATACATGACAAATTATATAATGATCGATTTGGGATAATACCTCCCCATTTAAGTATGTTTTCAATCACCAAAGTCTTTTAGTAAAGGACGTGAGGAAATTTTTCCTCTACCTTCTCCCTAGAGTACCATGTGATCTTCCTTAGAAACTTTCATTTCAACCCAACCTACCAAAGTTCATATTTACCCCATTTAATTGTTTTAGAATTCTTCTCCAAATTATGTATTATGATTGAAATTCTAATGTTGAATCCTCTATGGTAGGGAATTTTTTCTCATTAGTTTCTTAGACCCACATGGAATGCTCAACGAAGTTTCAAATTATCCATGTTCATTACTAAGTAAATGCACACATACAAGGGTAGTTGAATCTACAGACACTATCACCCACCTTCTCCAACAATTCGGAAGGACCATACCACAGAGCCTTCATCTTGTTACCAAATACCCTATAGCCTTTTTATTTCTATATGTAACAAAAATTTGTCTCCCACTATGAATTTTTTCCTAATTTAGTGTTATTCATGATGGGCCTTATACTTTTCATGTGACTTGTTTGAGACATGTACTCGCAAATGAATTTTAAATCTTATCATTTAATTTTTCAGTCATCAATGCTTCTCATATGGTGTTTTCCCTAACTTCTCCTTGCTATCCATATACAACATCTAATGGAAAATGTGCTAAATAACTAAAGTGGTTCAAAAGGAGACTTATTGGTAAAAGCATGGACTAGTTTATTTTAAAAGTGTTGAATATAAACCAAATTTTCATTCTAGGTGCTTAGATTTTTCTAATTGTAACTCCTCAAAAGCTAAACCAATGTCATGTTCACCACCTTTTGTCTATTAATATATATGTGGATGGAAATCTTTATATCTTTTCAATTTTATGTCTATATTCTTCCCCAAAGGAGGGAAAACAATGAAAAACCTTGCTCACACCAAGGAGATCTAATAAGCAAGTATCGCATTAGGATGTCCTCCATGGAAACACAACTCCTCTTTTTCTCCACTTCAAAAAGCACAACCTAGTGTTTCAACACAAAACCATAATCTTAAAATCCATGGGATGAAACCCTAATCCTAGTATTTAGGATACTCCCAAAGCTCCAAGAGATCCTAGTTCCTCCAACATAAGAGAGAAAGTGTGAATCAAAATGCACAACAACGAGGATAACTAATGCACTCCTCTTAGTCACGATCTAACACAAGATAATATCTTAGAATGAGAATAATGAAAGGACTCTCTCATTTCTAAATATATGCCAAAACCCTTATAAGCAACCTAAAAATCCACAAGTAGGCCCACACATGTGAAGCATTACATTCTAAGGTACACATGTCAAGCTCTATGGTGATGTCATACACAAGAAAGGATTTAACGCATGGGTACTCAATGACATGTCTTTAATGCTCCTCCTACAATCCCTCAAGGACTCCAACACTCCTATAAAGCATGGCCTCCACTCAATCCACTCCCCTAACATGAACCCCCTCACAACTCATGCATATTTAAGTGAACTCCATACCCCCATGTAAGTATCCAACCTACCCCATACTATGTAGGGCTCAATTTCCTTCTCTTGAATTCCAAATGCTTCTCCTCCAATATAGGGCATTCTCCAAGCAAGTTATCTCCTCCATGTGGCTAACATGTGGAATGTCACCAAACTACCTTAAAATATCCAATGCCCTAAGGAATAATGTCATGAAAGCACCTAACTGAAGTCGATCAATCAATGTGTAAACCATCTCCAATATGGAAAGCTATCATGGACCATCCAAGGGCTGATCATATTCCATGTACCCAAAATTTCATAAAATATCCCTAAACATGGTGTAAATAGTGTCAAAGTAAACACCAAAAGTTAATGATCCCTTCATTTCAATGTGCTTTCCAAAGTAGATATATATTCGTAAGTTACTTTTTGATTCCAAATATTTCTCCACAAATGAGATTTCCCGGGTTATTATTGATGGGGCTTGTCAAAGTACCCCCTCTTCTATGATGCAAGAAGAACAATCTCTTTGAATATTTCTCATTGCTCATTTATGATCAAAGCATGTTCAAGAGAGAGCACCAATAAGTATGTTGAGCTTTAAGATGGAAAATGGCATAAAAGATGTACAAAAAAAAAAATGAAACCTATTTTTAAAGAAATAAAGTGCAAGCTATACAGTTTTAGCTCCATTATCTTTCCTTGTATCTATAGAGAGATGAACATTGGAACTAATGTTCTCTCAAAACGGAGATTAAAGCTCAATCATAAAGATCATAAAGTCTAGACAACTTTAAAAAAACATTCAAAATAATGTTCTCTCCAAAAAGGTGGCCATAACTCGAATCATAGAGATCATAAAGTCTAGAAAATGTTAGAATCTAAGAACGAGCAAATGCATAAATACCCCTCAAGGACAAGCAAATGCATGAATATCTATGAATCGTAAATTGACCTACCATTTTCTTTGGTTTGATTTCAAATTCCTTTTTATCTCATTAGCAAACATTTTTTAAGGTTTCTTAACATGAGACAATTAATGGTAATGTTGATATAGTTATTTTGGTTATAGTATTTTTTGAGTTTTACTTATATATGTTTTAATATTTATAAACTTAGAGTAAATTATATATAAATTTTTTAAATGGTATAAACACTCAAAATAAGGTATAATTTAGATAAAAGACCAATAATGTTCTTTTTGGTTAAACAAGATCGTTTTGAAATGCAAAATAGGTATTATGCATTATTTTGAGCTTTGAAATATATAATGGCTTTTAAGAACATATATATAGATATATTAATTCTAAATAATACAAAAGGTGCATCCATGCCTAGGAACAAAATGTATTGTTTTTTCTTCTGTTCAAAAAAATATATGATATAATTCATGAAATTATATTAATAAATTAATTATTTTTTTAATAAATATAATTAATTAAATTAAAGAGAATATTATATAAAATAAAAATATAAATAAATGATTAATTTGAAATAAACTTATTATATATTTTTATTAAATAATATTTTTAATATAAAATTTTTATTTTTAAAATAATTTATATCAATATAATATTATTAGTTTACCAATCCAAGGTTGTAGCTATATTTTTAGGAAAAAATTAAATAGAAATATAATTAATTTCTTTGTATATTATATGTACACATGGTATAGTGTCAAATTGCATTGGTTGTTATAAAGGGAGTTGTCTTTAGGGCGACTTTATGGATTTTTGGGTTTATGGACTTTTGGGTGTCTCTGGGTGAAATTTTGATTTGTGTTATTTAAACTAGTTTTTTGATTGTATATATGGATTCAGTACCCTGGAAAACCCTAAAGCACTTCAATTGTACATAATTATCCATCAAACTTGTGATTTCAATAAATTCTGATAGAAATTTAGAGAAATTAGACAAAAAAACCATAATAAAAACTTCCAAAAACTCACACTAAAAACAAATCTATTATAAAAAAAACAAATTCTTACACACTAGGAAAATATTTCATAGTAAATGTTAACACTATAGGCTATACGTATACATGGACACTAGTGTAATGATCGGTGTGAAAGATTATAGTGTAATTAAAGCAAGTTTATGCACACTATGAAAGATTACAATTTAATTAGAGCAGCTCCATGCACGCACTATAGTTTGTATTCAAATTCAATTCCGGTATTTTTCAATTATACATATTACCTTATTCTAGAGGTAAGCAAGCCTTGTTTAACATCGCGTGATGTAATTAAAGTGTTATAGCTTATAATAACTTTCGAGAAATTTCAAGAAAATCTCACTTTTGCGATCAACATTAATTTTTCTATTCGAAATCAATAAAGTTTTAACTATCATACTCGTAAATGCAATTTTTTTTAAAAGAACGAGGTTGAGATTAGGTCACGCTAGTTTTAAAGTTAAAGTTGGATTAATGAACTATTTGTTTAGCAGTATTGTTGGATAGAACAATGATTTACTTACTAGTAATATTGAATAGAACAATTTACTCATCATAATAATGTTGGATGGAAGAACTATCTACACACTACTGATGTTGGATGGGAGAACAATCCATGAGTGAGATGTTGTCACCACTAATGTTAGATGGAAGAACAATTTACTCATCAAAATAATGTTGGATGGAAGAACTATCTACACACCAGTGATGTTGGATGGGAGTGATGTTGGATGGGAGAACAATCCACGAGTGATATGTTATCACCACTAATGTTGGATGGAAGAACAATCCACAAGTGAGATGTTATCACCACTAATGCTAGATGGAAAAACAACATCTCACCACTAACGGTGGATGGAAGAACAATTCACCAGTGGGATGCTATCATGTGGGAAGCTAGGTGGGATGCTATCATGTGGGAAGCTAGGTAGAGTTTGTACGCCCAAAAGTGACTTTGTCATCTCAATCCCTCCCCATAAAATTTGAAGCTTTGACCTAGTAAAAACTAAAACCGCACACAAACCCATGGCCTATACCTCATAAATAAAGTTTAAAACCTAAAGCTTTTTATCTTGCATTATAATAAAGTCTAAAATTAAATGATAAAAATATTTTTAATAAAATTTGTCTCTTAAAAATATTAATATTATTATAAACAATCTCAAAATATTTAATATTAATTATTTTATAAATGTACATCACAAATACAATATAATTTTTTATTAATAAAAAAACAATTTCAAAAATAATAAATATTTTTATAAATATTTTCAATTCCAATTTATTTCCATTTAGTTATCTTAAACACATTACCTATTCAAAACATATTTCTTTCTCAATTATGACATGATATATATATGTATTTGAATATTTTTTTTCTCAATTATGACATATATGGACTACATAAAATACTTATAAATAAAAATCTAAATTTTTTAAAAAATAATTATTTTTTATTAAAATTTTAAAACACTCACTTTATTAATTAATTTTAATTTATTCTCATTTAATTAATTCAAACGCCATACAAATTATTTAAATCATACTAATAAAATAAAATTTATTATTAATATTTTAAATTTCAATTCATTTTCATTTATAAAAATATATTATAACATTTTTAAATCAAATTTCATTTTCAATTATAACATTATATACCCAACACATACCTATATAGATATTTCCATTTAATTAATTTAAACACCATACAAATTATTTAAATCATATTATTATATATGTAAAATAAAATTTATTATTAATATTTTTTCATTTAATTAAAAAAAATTTATAATATTTTTAAATTAAATTTCAATTTCAATTATAACATTATGTACCGTAGACGCTGAAAAACAGAATATTAAATAACCTGTCTGCATAACACACTTTAATCGAATTACAAAAAAATCTATACTTTTATATAAACCACATTTAAAATAGACTATGGTACCGGGCTCTGAACTTTTATAATTGCAGCCATATGAGGCTAACACATTTTTATTGCATTTTCGAGAAAATAAATACTACCTATAAACGTAATAGGTATAACAAACAAATCACAACTTAAAAGTTGACATTGGCTGTGTATAAAGTGTTAGGCCGCCAGTTCGGTGGAATTACGTTATCTGCGACCAGCACTTTGCCGGTGGCAAGAGTTGTCAAACGAATGGATAGAGGAGCAGTGAAAGGGCCATTCAAAGCCCAGTTGGCACCCCAGCTCCTTTGCATTGGTTGCCATGAATTAGAATTTGCCTGAAAACAGAATATATAAAAGTCATATCTCCTTGTTATGGACACTAGTGAAAAAAAATATACAGATTAGCCTGTAGAAAACCTCACCTGCTTTAGTTCCACTAATTTAAGATCACCGTCTCCATTTTGGTGTTCCACAACAAACGAAATCCAATTAGGTTGAGCGCCAGGGTCAAGGTGGAATGCAATATTTCCAGGATATTGACAAGGCACTCTGAAAAAAATCAATCATATTTTTAATTTTTGACATATCAAACTAATTCAACTATTTTTCTTTCTCTTTTCTTTAATCATAAAAACAAGATTTCGAAGAATAATAATTAAATTTTCTTTTCTTGAAATCCGATAGACCATATTAATCCCTCGGTAAATGTTAATCTACACCATTACAATGTTATTCAAAAAATTTCTAACAATATTAATGATGTTATCCATAAATTGTTTTCTGGTCTATGAATACCGTTGGAATAAAATAGGCACCACTCCAGCGTTTCGTAGAGCATCAGCTTTACCAGGAGCTGCAATGTCTCCAATAGCAACGCCACTGAGATCAAAGTGTGGTGTGCCAGTTGCGCAGACTCCACCTGGGCAGGAGTCTGTAATAGTTACAGTCACGCCTGTTGGGTTGCACAGATCATTCCTTGTGCATTTCACCTGTTTATACATGATTTATAAGTTTCCTCAATTAAGACAAATAATTCAATAAATGCTCTGAAAAAGAGTTGAATTATTTATACAGCATAGCAAGCTCCACAGCCTTGTCCCCCATTGAACAGGCCTGGACTTCCTGCAGCTACTTTTGATGCATAAGCGTTATCTCTCAATGCATTGGTATAACCGCAAGCGCCTCCTGTTTACAATCATAGCATTTCTTCAATGAAGCGATTATAAAAAAGACAAAAGAGACTTGCATCCAAAACAACTTGAAATATCCATTTATTTTTTTAACTGTAATTTGCAAATTGGGAACTTTGGTGCATTGTTTTGGACACGATTTTTAATATGGACAAATTGAATAGCTATATCAACAAGTTTAAAATTAAATTATTAAACTAGTATATGTATTTCATATACTAAATTTCACTACAAATTTATGTTTAAAATATTAAAATAATTTTAATTTAATTTTATTATTTTTAATTATCAAATAATTTTAAAAATAATAAATTCATTTGATCTTCATTTAATTAATATATACGTAATACATAGTGAATTGAAGTTATTTTGTATTTTATATATCTATAAAACAGCTCACCATTATTGATACATGGTGTAAAGAAATCAAATTTAAATTTTTATATAAATAATTTTATATTTACACAATTTATAATGTAGTTATATATTTATTTATACAAATAATAACAGTAACTTAAAAAATAAAATTCAGATATTTCATATAAACTGTAATAATATGAATGATGTCTCAAGGGGACAGTTTAATTAGTGATGAAAGTGATGTTAAATTATGCAAATAAGAAATCTAAAATTTGATCTAATAGTTAGAATTGAAATCAGAAGTTCAATTTCACAACTAAAATTGACCCGGTTCCCTCTATTACAAAATAATAATAGTAGTAAATTTTCACAAAAATAATTAGTATAATAATTTAAATTAAAATGATGATAAATATGTGAATAACCATAAAAAAATACTTGTTCTACCATTTAATTTATCAGTGATTTAAATCCTGTAAAAATAATTAATATTTAAATTAAAATGATGATAAATATTAATAGCCATCAAAAATATTTGGTGCCATTTAATTTATAAAATCATTTAAATTATGTAAAATTAAGGAATTATATGTTCAAAACATAGTGAAAATTACAAATATTATTAATATATCTTTCAAATTAAAAAATATTTTAGAAAAGGTTTAAAATATCGTCAAAGTATTAAAACTAACCAAGCTATCTACATATTTATAGATATTTATCTTTTTAAAGAATGAAAATTCCAACAACAGAAAAGGTAAGGACTCTTCATTCAATATAGGCTATTAATATTCAGTTTTTTTCTTTCTAGAAAAAAAATTAGAGTAGCAGAAGTAAACATTAAGGTAAATATACAAATTGTTTTTAGGGAGATTTTTTGGAAGCTTTCAAGTTTAATTTCTCTAAAATTCTGCAGAAATTTATTGAAATGCCTTTGATAGATAACCCCTTCACAATAGAAGTGCCCTTGGGTTTTTCAGGGCGCTGAATCTATATATAAAATCAAAAAACCAGTTTAAATAACACAAATTTCACCTCAAAGTTTCCGCCAAATTCAACACCAAAAAATCAAACTAAAAACAACTCCATAAATATATGTTACTTTATTATCTCACACATATATAATTAATTACATATAAAAAAAACTTATCATCATTATCTTCACACATGTATAATTAATTGCATATGAAAAAAAATTATCATTACCGTCGGTTCCATCTCCATTTTTGTCGCCATACCATGTACAAGTACCCTGCTGCCAACCCCCTTGAGCTTCACAGCAAAGCATTACAGAAGCTCCCAATGTAAGCATACAAGCCAAGGAAAGACCCAAGCTCCCCATTTCTGAATTGATTGCGATAACAATAGCAATAGGAGCTTATAATATGTAAACTCAAAGCAATTACTCTATAAGAAAATGAGAAAGAAATCCTTGTTTTTTCTTTCACAAGAAAACAAGGATGAGAACTAAAATGTTTTCAAAGCAAAAAACAAAGATGAGAAACGAAATATTTTTTCCCTGCTGGAATTCGGTAGAACGGTCCCCATTTTATAGCCCTGAGGACTCACAGGAAAGAACTGAAAGGCACTTTTTTTAGATGTTCTATAATCATAGTTTAATAGAGGCTGTTAATGTTCAGGTTTTTTGGGAATTTTTGGAAGTTTTTTCAGTCTAATTTTTCTAAAATCTTGCAGAAATTTATTGAAATCACAAATTTGATAAATAACACTTTCAAAAAAAACCTATAATAACCAAATTAAGATTTCACTTTCTACCAAATTTAACACCTAAAAATTCAAAAAATCAAACAAAAAACAACTCCTACTTTCATTATCTCACACCTATATAATTAATTACATATAAAAAGGACTTATTATCATTACCGTCGGTTCCATCTCCATTTTTGTCGCCATACCATGTACAAGTACCCTGCGGCCAAGCCCCTTGAGCTTCACAGCAAAGCATTACAGAAGCTCCCAATGCGAGCATACAAGCCAAGGAAAAACCCAAGCTCCCCATTTCTGAATTGATAGCGATAGCAATAGAAGCTTATAATATTTAAACTCAAAGCAATTACTCTACGAGAAATTGTTAGAACGACCATTATTATTATTATATAACAATTAGAATTGATCGAAAATGAGAAAGAAATCCTTGTTTTTTTTTTCAAAGCAAAAAAAACAAAATATTTTTTCCCTTCCGGAATTTGGTAGAACAGGAAAGAACTGAAAGGCACTTTCTTAGATTTGCTATAATCATAGCTTTTTTTTCTTCAAAAGAAAGCTGACTTCACCGTCGTTTGTAGTCTCAGAAAACCCAACGCTTCGTAGATATTCGACGTGCTCTCCTGCGCATTTGGCTGTTTGTGCGAGGGAATTATTATTTTTATTAAAAAAATATAAAAGTTAGTTATATTTATCTAATGATATGATAAGTAGAATTATTTATAAATCAATTCCTAATAGCAAAACACCAAAAACTAAAACAATAATAATTCCAGAAACCAAAATTAATAATAAAACTTACTTTCTAATTAGTTGTATTCTTCTACAAAGCTAATCAAGAAATCACATGGCAGAGAATCTACTAATGTTTTCTCATGGTTTGGGTAAGGAGAAACCCCTAAATCTCCCCATTTCCTCTTTGATGGCCATGTATAATGTTATGTATTGTAAAATGAAACTGAGTGGAATGGAACCTGTAATTTTTTTTTAATTGATTTGACCGAATCTGGTAATTGTAATTGTTTTTTAATTGATTTCACTGAATTTGGTAATTATGATGTGTGACCACATTAAACTAAAAAAAACTATATTAAGTATTATTATTGAATTATAAATTAAAATTTTATTAAAAAAATAATTCAATAGTATTATGATGTCTGACAGTATATCTAAAGGTAAAGTATAATTATATTATGTTAATGGCAAAGTATAATTATACTATGCAATAAAATTAGTAGTTGCCTTAAAAAGTGCAATGAGACGCCAATAAAATTTTTAAATTAAAGAAGTTGTACTGGTTTCTATAAAGTAAATAACAATGTGTATATTACATTTAAGTTTTTGTAGTGCATTTTTTAAATGTTTCTAAAATTATATGTTTATATTTAATGCGAAGGAGCCTAGAGTTAAATTCAGTATATAGTAACTTATATCTTGACTTTTTGTTTATGAGTTTGAGTCAATATAAATGCAGTTGATAGGTAGTCTCAATGTTAAGAATGAGTTAACTTTTGAAAGAATGGACTAAACAAATTGATTGAAGAGTAAAATGACCTATTATTCAATAACTACTTATTCAATGCTAATGCTATCCATAACAAAGTGTAATGCACTTAAGAATCAAGAATTATGCTCAATTCTCAATTGTCTCCCACTTTAAGTCTGAATTTTAATGTTGTCTCCAAGCAAATGTTAATCTTGTTGTCAACTTCAAGTAAATTCATTCAAATGTACAACTACTAAAGAAAAAAAAAAATTTAAATGCAGAGACAGAGGATCATTGAAGCAAGGGTCCAACTCTTGACATGATCATTTCTTTGTTTGCGACTTCTAATTCCTTGAACTTTCTAAGTTCAATGGTTAGTTTACTACTTCCACAAGGACTCTCCATTCTTTGTATTTTTTAGATTATACAGTTTCATGTCAAAATAGCGTCAGTCACCCATTAGTGTGACTCATTATGCTTCCTTCACTCAATGCTTGTGTTTTGTATTTTGTATTTTTCAGTCATTAAATCTAGCTGAAACATTTTAGTGGAATCCAGGGCCTTATCACCTACAAGGATTGGGTTTCCATAGTTTTGCTTTTAGTGTTGAGTGATGCATTTCAATTTTATTTAATTGCGCGAGAACCTGCTTCATGTTTACACAACTTGTTGAGTTTATCCCGATACAATTTTTTTAATATCTAATCATGAGTCCAATTTGAAAGAAAATGGAAGGTTACATATATTTTGAATCTTGTCCCATGGTGAACCATTTCTTTAAGTATTATCATTAATTAAGAGATGCTTGTAACTTAGCGTTGTATTCGTTACAACAACATCCAAAATTTTGGGCATATTCAAAATTTTGGGTCCCCCATGACTCGCCTCAAGCCATTAATGTTATGATTCGATTGTTGGTTGGTTAATTTCCCCATGACTTGTTCTTATATGACTTTGTAGACACACTCGCCCATGCGATCACATGATGTATATTGCATTCAATTGTCATGTGCTATCTTGCGCATTGACCCTACCATTGCGTTAGGATTTTGGAGGTTTGATTTCTTCCCATGATTTTGGAATTTATCCCTTTGGAATATGTCAGGTCTTCCTGGAGGAGGGGGGTTAGCCCCCTGCTTCAAATAAATACTTAATAGTGCACACTGACCTCCCACTAATCCATCTTCCAGTCTCCATTAGCATAAAGGAAAAAAACCATGAAACGCCAGCCCTATGCGCTCAATGGCAGTCTCCCATGTGGAGTCGATGCCTCCCAAAAGAAACAAAGAACCCAAGAGTGGTGATTCATAGCCATCTCCTAGAACAATCCCACCAATTAATGCAGGATCATGCAATAATCTATAAATTCATGGGAATATGGTTAAGAGAAATGAATATTCTTATATGGATCCAACCCAAATGGAATCCAAAAGCCCCATTTGACCTACGCCTTCGAGCCAAGGGTTTTTTCATAGTGATCTTTGAATATATGGAAGATCGCAAACACATCCGGGATAATGGTCCCTATTTTATTTTAAATGTTAGGTTGTTCATGTAGCACTGGGAACCCTTATACAATCCAGAGAAGGAATAGTTTCTAGTTGCCCCCATCTAAGTTTGACTATACTCTCTACTAGAGGACTGTTAGCAAATGGATATTCTAGGGTCCATCAACAACTCCGTCAAATATCTTGTCCAAGTCTCTGAGATCACAAAAGGTCGATGGTTTCCCTCATATGCCCAGATCTGCGTCTACATGAACATCTCACAACCCCTCTTGAAATCAGTGGAAATTAAGTAGATTTTGGGAATTCCATGTAGATTTTGAATTATTTCCATAAATGATTCGACTATTATATTTGATTTAGAAGGATGAGAAAGAGACAAAAAATGGGCGTACTTTTTCAATTGATCCACTACTACCAAGATGACATTATTTCCTTTATATTTGAGTAAACTTATAATAAAATCCATTGAAAATTGTTCCCAACATTGACTCGGTATAGGTAATGCTTGTAGGAGACCTAAGATCTTCATTATCTCTCCCTTATTCTATTGGTAAACCATGTATTTAATAATAAACTTTTGAACACTAATTTTAAAACCTTCCTTAAAAAATCCTTCTTGATTCTACAGTAAGTTCTCAAGAACCCTGAATGTCCTCCTATAGGAGAAGTGTGGAATTACAAAAGGACCTTTTGTTTGAGTTGGAAATTCCTACATAAATATAAGTAATCTTGATAGCAAAGCAAATCATTCTTTCACACAAATTTATCTAATGCACTTGGGTCCTCTTGTAGTCTTTTAATGATCTTGCATATAGTATGATCTTTCTTTCATTCTATCCTTGCTTCTTCCACCCAATCAAATTTTAGTAAACCCTTTGTTTCTTCTTCTTTCCTTGAAAGTGCTTATACCACCATATTATGTTTTTATTTTTTGTATATAATTTCAAATTCATAAGTTAGCATCTTTGTAACCCATTTTCGTTTCTCTTATAAATATAATCATTGCTCCAAGAAGTACTTCAAATTATCATATTATGTTTTTATTTTAAAGTCTCTAAGGGCATCATTTCTTAACTACATGTAGTATGACCAACATTTCTTTTTCATAAGTGGGTTTGAGTAAGTTAATTCCTTTAAGTCGGCTACTTTCAAAGGCAAGGAGCATTCCTTCTTGCATTTAGATTCCAAGAGATACACCTCATTTTGGATGCTCTCCTTTGAAGTACCCATGAAGAGATCCAACAAAGTATCCTATGAAATATTCTTTACCTCAAGACGTAGGTTTTTGCAATGACGAATGTATTCTATAATTGGATCTCTTTGGCAAATATTTATCAATTGACAAAAGAACATATTTCTCTTAATATCCCCATATTGTGCTATCAATTCATTTCTAAAAATGGACCAAGAGACAATAAAATCCTTTTTCTTGTACAAATCCATATCCGTGTTATTATATCTTTGCCATCAAACTTCCTACCCCTAATGATGTGGAATCTAGAGATGATAAATAATCATGATTATGGGACTCAATCTTTATTAACTCTATATTTTCATGATTTACTTTCATCTTGATATTTCCTTTTGGAATTCTTTCATATAGGGTATGTAACAAAATGGAAAGCATGGAATTTTTCAATTCTTCCATCTTTCCATTCATATTATTTACGATATGTTCCATTTGGTGAAAAGATCTATTCTCTTTCTTCTTCAGTCATGATTAACTTAAGGTTTTTTGAGTTTAGTTGGTAAAGTAAATTTTGGAGCATCATTTAGAACCATGTGAAAAAATAATAATACTCCTCTTTGTCACAATTTTTAAATCACCAAAAATATATCTTCGAATCAAAAGTGATGCCAATTGTAAGTTATGTACCTTCCAAAAGCCCCAGTTTGGACATTGATTGGATGTTTGATATTTTTCCCATTGTATAGTTTGGAATTTTGCATTATAATACTATGATATGTATTTTTAAACTATTGAAAATTTCACAGTTTGAAACTTGAATGAAAGAATGTTATAACAAAATTTCTCAAATGTCTAGCTTGAGACAAAGTTCAGGACTAATAAAAAACCCTAACTTCAACAAGATATATCTCATAAATTACAATGATTTAAAATCTAGTTTCCTTAAATTTTCGCAATCTAAAACTTCTAAGAATAAAGAAAAAAAAATACAACAAAACTTCCAAAATAGCTTATTTAAAACTAATTCATGATTAGTCATAAGCCCTATCTCCATATGTTATTTCTCTCAAAATATAACAAACTAGAATATGAAATTTTGGTCTCTTACACCTTGATAGTTTTCCTCAATGTTAGTCTTCTCAACATTTCACTATTTAAAACTTCTTGAAAAAACTTATAGAAAAACTTCCAAAATGTCTTGTTTGAAGGAGAAAAACCCTAATATCATAGTCTCTAGTACCAATTGTTAGGCCAAAAATGCCAAAAAAAAAAACCAAAAAATATAAATAGAAAACAGCCCATGCCTTGAGAAATAGATGTAATTTCAGATTTTAGATTTCTGGGATTGGTAGATTGTTGTAATGAATTTTCGAGATATACCTCATCCACATTGACTTGAAGATCGACATTTCGAACCTGCAACTCATTAGGATAAAAATTTGTGAGGAAAATTGATAAATAGAGAAATGGTTATAGGGTAAAAAACGACAAAGAGAATGTTCAAATAATTTCAAAATTTAGCCGACAGAGAGAATGCTTATAATTATTATTAAAAATGTAATAAATTAACTTTATTTTTTTATAAATATTCATGAATGTGGATTAATATGATATGATATAATGTTAAATAATTAGGGTAATTTTAAATTTCAAGACACTTTTAGGGTGCCTATTTTTTAATAATATCAAATAATGTCAAATAATTAGTTTATTTAATCTAATGTACTAATTTTTAAATTTCAAGAATTTTTTAGAGTATCTATTTTTCATAAAACAATATCAAATCATTAGTTTATTTAATTTCAAGAAAGTTTAATGTCCTTATTTTCAATATTGTTAATTTTTAATCTTATTTTCAATATTTTTAATTTTAATCTTATAAAGAACTATAATAAATTCAAAAGACGGATTAGGATTTAATTAAATAAAATAAAATAAAATAAAATAAGGATGGGAAAGATTTAAGGGGTATGAGGGTTTCAGGAGTTGGATTTTAACGTAGAGATCTAATTTTTGCTTATGACCCATCCTCCATACCTATTAAGGTTTTTAGGATGTTTGTTGATTTGAATAGCTTCTCTAAATTTTCTATGAAAATAGTGTCTCTAAATTTTATGTGAAAATAGTGGCTCACTTTAGCTCAAATGTGGGTTTTCTCAATACAAGTATGATGTTTTGTTTTATTGGAATGTTCTGCAAGGGTTGAATTTTGTTTTTTCCTGTTATGTTTTATGTCAGCAAAATTTTCTAGAATGTGAGTGCTGATGGATTGGTCAATCTCACCAACATATGGTATCCCACAATGACCAACATATGGAATCCCCTAGAAACAAGGAATTAGATAAACTCCTTTCTGGTTTTTAGGGTCAATGGATCTTTAGCAGAATTAAGGTGCCTATGGATGGTGTTAATAGCCTTGAAGGTTGTCATGATTTTATTATTTCTTAGGATGTGGGAGATTTTATCAATGGTGCCCTGAATGTAGGGGAGGTTAGCTTTACTGATGAAGTTGTCTAAATTTTTTTATTTATTTATGAGACAAGTTTCTTTGTTAGCCTTATTTAGGGAATTGATAGCTTTATGCTTTTTGTATCCATTTTCTAAAATTACATTTGTTAGATGGGATTTCTCCTTATCGAGGTGTTCTTTATCAGGGATTCTAACTCTTGTAGCAAGGGTGTTAAAATACCTAATTTTTTGTTGAGATGGTGGTGAGAAGAGGCATGGAGATATTGTTTAGTGTGGGTATTTTTTCGGTATACTTGTTGAGATATGGAACCATCAGGATTTGGAGTGATGGGGATGTCAATGAAATGAAGGCTATCATTGACTTTTATTTTCGTGGTAAACTTAATCGATGGGGAAATATTATTTAGATGTTGTTTGAAATTTTCTAAAGCTTCACGTCCATGAGGCCATATGATGAAAGTGTCATCCACAAATATTTTCTATAATTTGGGTTTTAAGGGGGCACTTTCAAAGGCTTTGGATACAAAATCCTCCATGAATAAATTGGCGATAATTGGAGAAAGAGGAGAACCGAATGCCACCCCACAAGTTTGCTCATAAACTTCGTCCAAGAAACTAAAGAAGGTGGATTTGAGGCAAAGAGGTGCAATAATGAAATATAAGCCTCTTCAAGTAGGAAACCTCATTTTTCAATACTAAAAATGTACAAAGATGAGATGATATGATTTTAAAACGAGGTCTCCTTCATGTATATATAGGAACAAATGGTATAATTACAATTGAAGGGTTTATATCAAAGCACTACTACAACAATAGAAATATAAATCACTATCTAGGACTTTAGATGGGGCTTTATGCTTCATGTGATGCTTTTTTTGGGCTTAACACAAATAAGCTCTAAAAGATTATGGACCAAAAGTCACCAAAGTGAGACCTACCCCTGAAATGAGTCATACAAGACAATAGCTCCAATTTTTCCACCTAGAAATACCAAAATACATGACAAATTATATAATGATCAATTTGGGATAATACCTCCCCATTTAAGTATGTTTTTAGTCACCAAAGTCTTTTAGTAAAGGAGGTGAGGAAAATTTTCCTCCACCTTCTCCCTAGAGTACCATTTGATCTTCCTTAGAAACTTTCATTTCAACCCAACCTACCAAAGTTCATATTTACCCCATTTAATTGTTTTAGAATTCTTCTCCAAATTATGTATTATGATTAAGATTCTAATGTTAAATCCTCTATGGTAGGAAGTTCTTTCTCATTAGTTTCTTAGACCCACATGGAATGCTCAACAAAGTTTCAAATTATCCATGTTCATTACTGAGTAAATGCACACATACAAGGGTAGTTGAATCTACAAACACTATCACCCACCTTCTCCAACAATTAGAAAGGACCATACCACAGAGCCTTCATCTTGTTACCAAATACCCTATAACCTTTTTATTGCTATATGTAACTAAAATTTGTCTCCCACTATGAATTTTTTCCTAATTTAGTGTTAGTCATGATGGGCCTTATACTTTTCATGTGACTTGTTTGAGACATGTACTCGCAAATGAATTTTAAATCTTATCATTTAATTTTTCAATCGTCAATGCTTCTCATATGGTGTTTTCCCTCACTTCTCCTTGTTGTCCATATACAACATCTAATGGAAAATGTGCTAAATAACTAAAGCGGTTCAAAAGGAGATTTATTGGTAAAAGCATGGACTAGTTTATTATAAAAGTGTTGAATATAAACCAAATTTTCATTATAGGTGCTTAGATTCTTCTAATTGTAACTCCTCAAAAGCTAAACCAATGTCATGTTCACCACCTTTTGTCTATTAATCTATATGTGGATGGAAAGCTTTAGATCTTTTCAATTTTATGTCTATATTCTTCCCCAAAGGAGGGAAAACAATGAAAAACTTGCTCACACCAAGGAGATCCAATAAGAAAGTATCACATTAGGATGTCCTCCATGGAAACACAACTCCTCTTTTTCTCCACTTCAAAAAGCACAACCTAGGGTTTCATCACAAAACCATAATCTTAAAATCCATGGGATGAAACCCTAATCCTAGTATTCAGGATACTCCCAAAGCTCCAAGAGATCCTAGTTCCTTCAACATAAGAGAGAAAGTGTGAATCAAAATGCACAACAATGAGGATAACTAATGCACTCCTCTTAGTCACGATCTAACACAAGATAATGTCTTAGAATGAGAATAATGAAAGGACTCTCTCATTTCTAAATATATGCCAAAACCATTATAAGCAACCTAAGAATCCACAAGTAGGCCCACACATGTGAAGCAATACATTCTAAGATACACATGTCAAGCTCTTTGGTGATGTCATACAAAAGAAAGGATTTAACGCAGGGGTGCTCAATGACATGTCTTTAATGCTCCTCCTACAATCCCTCAAGGACTCCAACACTCCTATAAGGCATGGCCTCCACTCAATCCACTCCCCTAACATGAACCCACTCACAACTCATGCATATTTAAGTGAGCTTCATACCCCCATGCAAGTATCCAATCTACCCCATACTATGTAGGGCTCAATTTCCTTCTCTTGAATTCCAAATGCTTCTCCTCTAATATAGGGCATTCTCCAAGCAAGTTATCTCCTCCATGTGGCTAACATGTGGAATGTCACCAAACTACCTTAAAATATCCAATGCCCTAAGGAATAATGTCATGAAAGCACCTAACTAAAGTCGATCAATCAATGTGGAAACCATCTCCAATGTGGAAACCTATCATGGACCATCCAAGGGCTGATCATATTCCGTGTACCCAAAATTTCATAAAATATCCCTAAACATGGTGTAAATAGCGTCAAAGTAAACACCAAAAGTTAATGATCCCTTCATTTTAATGTGCTTTCCAAAGTAGATATATATTCGTAAGTTACTTTTTGATTCCAAATATTTCTCCACAAATGAGATTTCCCAGGTTATTATTGATGGGGCTTGTCAAAGTACCCTCTCTTCTATGATACAAGAAGAACAATCTCTTTGAATATTGCTCATTGCTCATTTATGATCAAAGCATGTTCAGGAGAGGGCACCAATAATTATGTTGAGCTTTAAGATGGAAAATGGCATACAAGATGTACAAAAAAAATGAAACCTATTTTTAAAGAGATAAAGTGCAAGCTATACAGTTTTAGCTCCATTATCTTTTCTCGTATCTATAGAGAGATGAACATTGGAACTAATGTTCTCTCAAAAACGAGATTAAAGTTCAATCATAAATATCATAAAGTCTAGACAACTTTACAAAAACATTGAAAATAATGTTCTCTCCAAAAAAGTGGCCATAACTCGAATCATAGAGATCATAAAGTCTAGAAAATGTTAGAATCTAAGAACGAGCAAATGCATAAATACCCCTCAAGGACAAGCAAATGCATGAATATCTATTGATCGTAGATTAACCTACCATTTTATTTTATTTGATTTCAAATTCCTTTGTATCTCATCAACAAACATTTTTTAAGGTTTCTTGACATGAGACAATTAATGGTAATGTTGATATAGTTATTTTGGTTATAGTATTTTTTGAGTTTTACTTATATATTTTTTAATATTTATAAACTTAGATTAAATTATATCTAATTTTTTTAAATTGTATAAACACTCAAAATAAGGTATTATTTAGATAAAAGACCAATATTGTTTTTTTGTTAGACAATATCGTTTTGAAATGCAAATAGGTATTATGCATTATTTTCAGCTTTGAAATATATAATCACTTTTAAGAACATATATATAGATATATTAAGTCTAAATGATACAAAAAGTGCATCCATGTCTAGGAACAGAATGTATTGTTTTTTCTTCCATTCAAACAATATATATGAAATATATTCATGAAACTTAATTAATAAATTTAATTATTTTTTAATAAATCTAATTAATTAATTAAGAGAATATTATATAAATAAAATAAAAGTGAGAAAATAAAATAAACGATTAAATTTGAATAACTTTATATTTTATTAATAATAATTTTAATATAAATTTTTATTTAAAAATAATTTATATCAATATAACTATTATTAGTTTACTAATTCGAGGTTGTGGTTACATTTTCTAGGAAAAAATAAATAAAAAATATAATTAATTTTTTTGTATATTATATGTACACATGGTATAGTGTTAAATTGAGTTGTTACAAAAGGAGTTGTCTTTAGTGCGACTTTATGGACTTTTGGGTGTCTCTCTTGGAAAAAATTGAGGTGAAATCTTGATTTGTGTTATTTAAACTAGTTTTATTGAGGTGAAATCTTGATTTGTGTTATTTAAACTAGTTTTTTTATTGTATATATGGATTCAGCACCCTGGAAAACCCCTAGAACACTTCAATTGTACATAATTACCCATCAAACTTGTGATTTCAATAAATTCTAACCAGAATTTAGATAAATTACACCAAAAAAGCCATCATAAAAACTTCCAAAAACTCACACTAAAAACAAGTCTATTAAAAAAAAAACAAAAACAAAAACAAAAAAAACAAAAAAAAAACAAATTCATACACACTATGAAAATAGTGTATACTATGTATATAAATGGACACCAGTGTAATGATCATTTTCATATACTATGTATATACATGGACACTAGTGTAATGATCGGTGTGAAAGATTATAGTGTAATTAAAGCAAGTTTATGCACACTGTGAAAGATTACAATTTAATTAGAGCAGCTCCATGCACGCAATATAGTTTACATTCAAATTCAATTCCGGTATTTTTCAATTATACATATTACCTTATTCTAGAGGTAAGCAAGCCTTGTTTGACATCGCATGATGTAATTAAAGTGTTATAGCTTATAATAATTTTAGAGAAATTTCAAAGAATATCTCACTTTTGCGAGAAACATTAATTTTCTATTCGAAATCAATAAAGTTTTAACTAGCATACTTGTAAGCGCAAATTTTTTTTAAAGGAGGAGGTTGAGGCTAGGTCGCGCTAAAGGGAAAATTGATTGGCACATTAAAGTTGGATAAATGAATTATTTATTAGATGTATGGTTAGATGGAATAATGATTTACTTATCAGTAATATTGAATAGAATAATTTACTCATCATAATAATGTTGGATGGAAGAACTATCTACGCACAAGTGATGTTGGATGGGAGAACAAAGATGTTGTCACCACTAATGTTGGATGGAAGAACAATTTACGCATCAGAATAATGTTGGATGGAAGAACTATCTACACACCAGTGATGTTGGATGGGAGAACAATCCACGAGTGAAATGTTATCACTACTAATGTTGGATGGAAGAACAATCCACGAGTGAGATGTTATAGCCACTAAGGCTAGATGGAAGAACAACATCTCACCACTAACCCTGGATGGAAGAACAATTCACAAGTGGGATGCTATCATGTGGGAAGCTAGGTAGAGCTTGTACCCCCAAAGGTGGCTCTGCCATCCTCAACCTCTCCCCATAAAATTTGAAGCTTTGACCTAGTAAAAACTAAAACCACACACAAACCCATGATCTATAACTCATAAATAAAGTCTTTTTTATCTTTCATTATAATAAAACCCAAAACTTTTTATCTTACATTATAATAAAGTCCAAAATTAAATGATAAAAATATTTTTAATAAAATTAGTCTCTTAAAATATTGAATATTATATAAACAATCTCAAATATTTAATATTAATTATTTTATAAATGTTTTATCACAAATACAATATATTTTTTATTAATAAAAACAATTTCAAAATAAAAAAATATTTTTAAATATTTTTCAATTCCAATTTATTCCATTTAATTAACTTAACACATTACCTATTCAAAACATATTTCTTTCTCAATTATGACATGATATATATGTATTTGAATATTTTTTTCTCAATTATGACATATATGGACTACATAAAATACTTATAAATAAAAATCTAAATTTTTTAAAAAATAATTATTTTTTATTAAAATTTTAAAACACTCACTTTATTAATTAATTTTAATTTATTCTCATTTAATTAATTCAAACGCCATACAAATTATTTAAATCATACTAATAAAATAAAATTTATTATTAATATTTTAAATTTCAATTCATTTTCATTTATAAAAATATATTATAACATTTTTAAATCAAATTTCATTTTCAATTATAACATTATATACCCAACACATACCTATATAGATATTTCCATTTAATTAATTTAAACACCATACAAATTATTTAAATCATATTATACCGGGACACTACATATAAATATTTCCATTTAATTGATTTAAACACCATACCAAATTATTTAAATCATATTATTATATGTTAAAATAAAATTTATTTTAATATTTTTTCATTTAATAAAAATATATTATAACATTATGTACCCTAGATATACTTATTTAAATCAAATTTCGTTCTTAATTATAACATTATATACAATACATAAAACAATGATGGTTCACTTGGAATCAAAAAGATAGTTCAAGAGGAGAATTTTTACGATATTACATTAAAAATAAATTATCGCAAAACCTTGTTTAAATTAATCTAATCATATACCTAATTTACTTCCCAGAGTTGAGACGCTGAAAAACAGAATATTAAATAACCTGTCTGCATAAAACACTTTAATCGAATTACTAAAAAATCTATACTTTTATATAAACCACATTTAAAATAGACTATGGTACCGGGCTCTGAACTTTTATAATTGCAGCCATATCAGGCTAACACATTTTTATTGCATTTTCGAGAAAATAAATACTACCTATAAACGTAATAGGTGTAACAAAAAACCACAACTTAAAAGTTGACATTGGCTGTGTATAAAGTGTTAGGCTGCCAGTTCGGTGGAATTACGTTATCTGCGACCAGCACTTTGCCGGTGGCAAGAGTTGTCAAACGAATAGATAGAGGAGCAGTGAAAGGGCCATTCAAAGCCCAGTTGGCACCCCAGCTCCTTTGCATTGGTTGCCATGAATTAGAATTTGCCTGAAACAGAAAATATATAAAAGTCATATCTCCTTGTTATGGACACTAATGGAAAAAAAATACAGAATAGCCTTTAGAAAACCTCACCTGTTTTAGTTCCACTAATTTAAGATCACCGTCTCCATTTTGGTGTTCCACAACAAACGAAATCCAATTAGGTTGAGCGCCAGAGTCAAGGTGGAATGCAATATTTGCAGGATATTGACAAGGCACTCTGCAAAAAAATCAATCATATTTTTAATTTGTTGACCTATTAAACCAGTTCAACTATTTTTTTCTCTTTTTTTTAATTATAAAATAAGATTTCGAAAAATAATAATTAAATTTTCTTTTCTTGAATTCGGATATACCACATTAGGGAGTCATATTTTTAATTTTTTTGACATATTAAACTAATTCAACTATTTTTTTTTTCTTTTTTTTAATCATAGAACAAGATTTTGAAGGTTAAACCACAATAGGAAGTCGTATTTTTAATTTTTTGACTTATTAAACCAATTCAACTATTTTTCCTTCTCTTTTCTTTAATCATAAAAACAAGATTTCAAAGAATAATAATTAAATTCTCTTTTCTTGAAATTAGATAAACCACATTAGTCAAAACAAGATTTCAAAAAATAATAATTAAATTCCCTTTTCTTGAAATCCGATAGACCACATTAGTCCCTCAGTAAATGTTAATCTACATCATTACAATGTTATTCAAAAATTTTCTAACTATTAATGATGTTATCCATAAATTGTTTTCTGGTCTATGAATACCGTTGGAATAAAATAGGCACCACTCCAGCGTTTCGTAGAGCATCAGCTTTACCAGGAGCTGCAATGTCTCCAATAGCAACGCCACTGAGATCAAAGTGTGGTGTGCCAGTTGCGCAGACTCCACCTGGGCAGGAGTCTGTAATCGTTACAGTCACGCCCGTTGGGTTACACAAATCATTCCTTGTGCACTTCACCTGTTTATACATGATTTATAAGTTTCCTCAATTAAGACAAATAATTCAATAAATGCTCTGAAAAAGAGTTGAATTATTTATACAGCATAGCAAGCTCCACAGCCTTGTCCCCCATTGAACAGGCCTGGACTTCCTGCAGCTACTTTTGATGCATAAGCGTTATCTCTCAATGCATTGGTATAACCGCAAGCGCCTCCTGTTCACAATCATAGCATTTCTTCAATGAAGCGATTATATCCCAAGTGGATAATTTTGAATTATCAAAATAATTAAAAAATAATAATTCATTTTTATCTTCATTTAAATTAATCATATAACTTAATACATAGTGAATTTAAAGTATTTTGTATTTATATATCTTAAAACAGCTCTACCATTAATGATAAATGGTGTAAATAAATCAAAATTTAAATTTATATATAAATAATTTTAATATTTACACAATTTATAAATGGTATATATTTATTTATACAAATAATAACAGTAACTTAAAAAATAAAATTCAGATATTTCATATAAACTGTAATAATATGAATGATGTCTCAAGGGGACAGTTTAATTAGTGATGAAAGTGATGTTAAATTATGCAAATAAGAAATCTAAAATTTGATCTAATAGTTAGAATCTAAATCCAAAGTTCAATTTCACAACTAAAATTGACCAGGTTCCCTCTATTACAAAAATAATAATAATAGTTAATTTTCTCTAAAAATAATTTGTATAATAATTTAAATTAAAATGATAATAAATATGTGAATAACCATAAAAAAATACTTGTGTACCATTTAATTTATCAGTGATTTAAATCATGTAAAAATAATCATGTAAAAATAATTAAAATGATAATAAATATTAATAGTCATCAAAAATATTTGTGCCATTTAATTTATAAATCATTTAAATTGTGTAAAATTAAAAATTTATTATCTCAAAACATAGTGAAAATTACAAATATACTACATATATTTTCAAATAAAAAAAATAATTTAGAAACGCTTAAAATATCCTCAAAGTATTAAAACTAACCAAGCTATCTACATATTTATAGATATTTATCTTTTTAAAGAATGAAAATTCCAACAACAGAAAAGGTAAAGGACTCTTCATTCAATATAGGCTGTTAATGTTTAGTTTTTTTCTTTCTAGCAAAAAAATAGAGTAGTAGAAGTAAACATTAAGGTAAAATACAAATTGTTTTTAGGAAGATTTTTTTGAATCTTTTTCAATTTAATTTCTCTAAAATCCTGCAGAAATTTATTGAAGTGCCCTTGATAAATAACCCCTTCACAATAAAAGTGCCCTTGAGTTTTTCAGAGCGCTGAATCTTAATCAAAAAACCAGTGTAAACATGTATAATTAATTACATATAAAAACAAGACTTATCACCCTTACCTTCACACATGTATAATTAATTACATATAAAAAAAGACTTATCATCATTACCGTCGGTTCCATCTCCATTTTTGTCGCCATACCATGTACAAGTACCCTGCTGCCAACCCCCTTGAGCTTCACAGCAAAGCATTAGAGAAGCTCCCAATGCAAGCATACAAGCCAAGGAAAGACCCAAGCTCCCCATTTCTGAATTGATTGCGATAACAATAGCAATAGGAGCTTATAATATGTAAACTCAAAGTAAAAGTAATATTTTTTCCCTGCTGGAATTCGGTAGAACGGTCCCCATTTTATAGCCCTGAGGACTCACAGGAAAGAACTGAAAGGCACTTTCTTAGATTTTTGCTATAATCATAGCTTTTTTCCTTCAAAAGAAAGCTAACCTCACCATCGTTTGGAGGCTTAGACGTAAGGCAGACGTTTCGTAGATACTCGACGTGCTCTCCTGCGCATTTGGCTGTGTGTGCGACGGAATTTAGTTAGGGAGAGCAAGGAAAAATTATTATTTTTATTAAAAAATATACAAAAATGGGCTATATTTATCTAACGATATGATTTTTCTAAAATACCAGTAGAATTATTTATAAATCAATTCTAAATACCAAAATTTCAGAAACTACAATAGTGATGATTGCAGAAACCAAAACTCCGAAAACTAAAATTAGTGATAATTCCAGAGGCCAAAATTAGTAATAAAACTTACTTGGTGATAATTCCAGAGAGACCAAAATTAGTAATAAAACTTCCTTTAGAATTGGTGATAATTCCAGATACCAAAATTAGTAATAAAACTTACTTTCTAATTAATCGTGTTCTTCTACAAAGCTAATCAAAAAATCACCTAGCAGAGAATCTATTAATGTTTTCTCAGGGTTTGGGTAAGGAGAAACCCCTAAATCAGTTTTGATCTCCCCATTTCCTCTTTGATGGCCATGTATAATATTATGTATTGTAAAATGAAACTGAGTGGTATGGAACTCGCTAAGCAATACTGTAATTTTTTTAAATTCATTTGACCGAATTTGGTAATTGTAATTTTTTTTGATTGATTTCACTGAATTGGGTAATTATGATGTGTGATCGCATATCTAAAATTATAAATAATAAAAAAATTATTGAATTATAAATTAAAATTTTATTAAAAACCAAATTTAAAAATGGTGAAATTATTGAATTTCAAATTATTAGCATTATGATATATGACAGTATATTTAAAGGTAAAGTAAAATTATATTATGTAATAAAATTAGCGATGGCAAAGTATAATTATACTATGCAATAATAATTGTTCGAAAGGTGCAATGAGACGCCAATCAGATTTTTAAATTGAAAAAGTCGTACTCGTTTCCATCATAAAGTAAATAACAATAGATATATTACATTTAAGTTTTTTAAGTGTGTTTTTTAAATGTTTTTAAAATTATATGTTTATATTTAACCAAAGAGCCTAGAGTTAAATTCATTATATTGTAACTTATATCTTGACTTCTTTTTTATAAGTTTGAGTCAATCCAAATTTAGTTGATGCGGTCTCAATGTTAAGAATGAGTTAACTTTAGTAGGAATGGACTAAACAAATTGATTGAAGAGTACAAGGACTTATTATCCAACAACTACTTATCCAATGCTAATGCTATCCATTACAAAGTGTAACACACTTAAGAATCAATAAATACACTCAATTCTCAATTATTGCCCACTTTAGAGTCTGAATTTTAATCTTGTCTCCAAGTAAATGTTAATCTTGTTGTCAGCTTCAAGTAAATTCATTCAAATGTGCAACTACTAAAGAAATATTTTTTTTTAATGCAGAGACAGAGGGCCATTGAAGCAGGGGTCCAACTCTTAACATGATCATTTCTTTGTTTGCGACTTCCAATTCCTTGAACTTTCTAAGTTCAATGGTTAGTTTACTACTTCCACAAGGACTCTCCATTCTTTGTGTTTTTTAGATTATACAAAATAGAGTCGATCACCCATTAGTGTGACTCATATGCTTCCTTCACTCAATGTTTGTGTCTTGTATTTTTTATTTTTCAGTAATTAAATCTAGCTGAAACATTTTAGTGGACTCCAGGGTCTTATCACCTACAAGGATTGGGTTTCCATAGTTCTATTTTTAGTTTTGAGTGATGCATTTCAATTTTATTTAATTACGCGAGAACCTGCTTCATCTTTACACATCTTGTTGAGTTTATCATGATGTAATTTTTTTAATATCTAATCATGAGTTTAATTTGAAAGAAAATGGAAGGTTACATATATTTGGAATCTTGCCCAATGGTGAACCATTTCTTTAAGTATTATCATTAATTAAGAGATGTTTGTAACTTAGCGTTGTAGTTGCTACAACAACATCCAAAATTTTGGGCATATTCAAAATTTCGGTCCCCCATGACTCGCCTCAAGCCATTAATGTTATGATTCAATTGTTGATTGGTTAATTTTCCCATGAATTGTTCTTATATGACTTTGTAGATGCACTCGCCCATGCGATCACATGATGTATATTGCATCCATTTGTCATGTGTTATCTTGTGCATTGACCCTACCATTGCATTAGGGCTTTGGAGTTTTGATTGATTTCCCATAACTTTGGAATTTATCCCTCAGTAATATGTGTTTCAATCAGTGGTGGCATTGTGTGTGGATAGACAGAACTTCAATTTGGATTTTCATATTAGGGTTTGGAATAAACCCTAAATTGTCAAAATAAAGGTTCCTTCATATTTCACCTAATTTGTTTACCTCCAGGGGGGACATTCTCCTTGGCACCGCATGGTGTCATGGTGAGAATTAGTGCTTTTCTTATTACCATAGGATCATGACTAGTATCCCATCTCAGCATGTGCATTAAAGTTTGCACTAACTATTGCCTTTTTCGAAACTTCGCGCCATCCTAAGTGCCTTCAACACCCTTTTGAAGGTTTAGGTTAATCAAGAGATTCCACTTGTAAATTGCAAGATAATGTCCATGAGCTTTGTGTTTTGATTTGTGTACTTTGCTTAAAGGAACTGTTGAACTGGTAAATCCCCTCTGCGGACAGAGGCGATCCCACTAGCCCAACACGGGTCTAGCAACAATCACACAACGCTACACGCAGGTTCCTAATTGCATAAATCAGAGATCGATCATGATGATCTCCCTGGAATCCAACGCTAGTAGTTTTAGAAGAAACGCCGCTCCCGTTCCTTTGCTCTGGCTGGTCACAATCCCCATGCTCCTCGTGAAAAGACACCTGCACACGCAAAGAACGATACAAACACAAGCGTATAATCCAGTATATGCAATTATATATCGGTCAGAAAAGATATAACTCAGATACCATTTAAAAGACACATGAGTGGAACCATAATGATAGTCGTCTATTAATAAGTAGAAACAGAGAAAGATTACAACCAAAGGTTCTGACGTTGAACCTCCTCTGATTGGGCCAACAGCTAAATATGCCTTGCAAAGTGACCTCTTCTCTCTCAATATTTTGGCAGCATAACTCCTCTATACTTCTCAATTCTCACTATCACTCCAGCATTATCTTAGCACTCACAATAGCTCTAGCAAAACTAGTTGATTTAATGCATGGGGACAGTCATTTATAGATGGAGGAGGAAGGAGTATGCATTGTATCAGGACACCTACTGAAGATTTAGCATTATCCCAGAATAGCCACTGAACTTGGTTGTCATGGATAAAAAGATGACACTCGACCACTTCCATGAGACTTTTCCCTCAGAGAACTCCATGAACAAAGAGGAAAAAACATATCAGTGCGCACTGGCTAAAAATCATAACCAAATTTAGGTGGCACGGGCTTTGCTCTATGACAGAGCGTCCATGGACGCGCCCTCTTTTGAGGAACTGAGTCATTGGCGCGGGTAAGACACTGTGGACCCGCGCTAATGGAAAAAGGGCACTTTTTAGGGATAATCTGCAAAAAGTGTCTTCAGGGAATATGAAGTTCAGACTTAGGGGAATCCAATGCAAGTGTTTTTAAGTTGTGTCACTGGTCACAGGTCCATAAATGTGTCCTCCAATGTGCAAAAGCAAGGGTAACAGGGACGGTGACCAACGGTGACAAATTACTGCGTAACAGATGCCCCCTAAAGCATGAAGCCTGAGAGAGAGGGGTGACGTGCTTTACAAGAACATATATAGCTGCCGCCAGTTTTCTGCATGGAGAGATACAGTATGATAGTTAAAATACATGATGTATGTGGCATGGTTGCAGCCATCCATAAAGAGTACATGATGATCAAGATCTGTAGTATGGACGCAGCCATCTGGTTAGGATCAATGAATAGACTCAGGTATGGTCGCAGCCATCCAGTGAAAGATTCATGTATCAAAATCACGCCTGGATTAAAACAGACACAATCCAGGGTCTTGCGCTCCACCTCGACCCGAACATAAGTACAAGTTCAAGCATGTGAAAATGTGAGCTGAAGTCGAACATGCATGAACATCGTCTGATTACCAGCCAATGATAAAAGTTGTTAACAGACGCGAGAGGTACCACCAATAATGACAATGGTCCTCAAGGTACTATAGGTACAGTCTACGGCGTGTGAATGAATGAGCCAATGTCGAACACCCGTAGAGTCATCCGATCGGAGGCCAATGATGAAAACCTCGCGTCGAACACGAAGAACCTGCCATTGAGGCATGCAGGCTCCAAGGTACCGTAAGGGAGTCTCTAGGTCACTTTCCTGGATAATGAGCTGACAGGAAGTGATCTTTGTCGAAGGTGGGCCATAATGTTTCCCACATCATCGACACGAGACGGGAAGAGACAATGTTTGTGAAGTAAGATTTATGAACTATCAGACAGAGGTGGTTCCTTTCAGAGGTCAACTTCTCTTTGAACATATCGGCAACACGACACTGGAGTTGGCAGTATTTGACGTCAATGGATCAGAGGTTATGATGACGTGACAATGAGCAAATGAGAGGTCAAATAGGATCATCTGAACCCATGGAGGCAAGTGAAAAAAAAGTGAGATATCCCCACCCTGACATGAAAGCAGAGAAGTGCCATGTTCAAGAGCGACATACTGCCGACACGACTAGAATTACGGTTCCAAAATTTTCTTTTTCCCCCTTCATTTCTGGCGAGTACCCCAATTATTTTTAACAAGCTTGATGGGGATAGCATATGCTTGTGGTATAAGTTCAACCTTCGGTCGAATCCAACCTAGTAAAAGTTTAACGAGCCCTAGGGAGGAGAAGCTCAAATCTCGTCATAATGATGAGTCCAATGTCGTCAGGGTTTAACGAGTCCGACACAGGTAAAAACTATGAGTCTTTTTCATGTTTAGAGAGTTTGAAAAAGACATGGAAAAGAAAAATCCAGAGGTCCTTTTTCGTAGAGTTGTGTCTCTCGGGCCCGAAAAAGTGTAAAATGATGCCCGAAAGAACCGCCCGATCATTACGACCGAGGAGTACTTTTCATGAATAGTGATTTCGACCTGAAAAAGTAGAAAAGGGATCAAAATCACGTCATTTCGTAACCATTAACGAGTTTGAAACGACAAAAACCCGGTAATCTTTTTATATTTTACGGTCGATAAAAGAACTTAAAACGACCGCCCCTTCGTAACGTTTAACGAGCCAAGAGGAATAGCTCAGCAATCTTTTCCTCTTTAAATGGTCAGAAAAGAGCTGGAAGAAGACCTCCATTTTTATTCTCTTTAGCGAGTCAAAAAGGAAAAAAATACTCGGCAATATTTTCATATTTTACGAGTCAGAAAAGAGCTTAAAGGCGACTCGGGTATGGGTTCATTTTTACACAAGCTTGAACCGTAGAGAACTCTGCTTGGATTCGGTTTCATGTTTACATAAGCTTGAAACGAAAAACTATGCTTGTTATAAGCTCGCATGCCCCCAACATAACGACGCAAACGAGGTACATGCCCCCCAAGCTTCATTGCATTCAACAAAGTGGATGGAATGAAGGTTCACTTTCGAGATCTTGGAAAGACTCGACTTGTATTTTACGAGATCTTAAGCACAAGACTTAATTTGGAAAGGGAGTTGTTTCATTTTTTAATGAGGTTGACACAGTAAAAGAACTATCCTCATAACCCTTGTTTCATTTTGTAACGAGCTTGACACAAGATCAAGAACTATGCTCGGCCGTGTATTCTACGGCCTCTCCTCCGGCCAAAAATGGAAACCATTGGATGGAATCAAAGTCTGATGCACAAACAGGCCCGAATTTCATTTTTTAAGGAGCTTGACATAGGAGAAGGAACTATGCTCCAACCGATCATGTTTCATTTTTTAACGAGGTCGCCACAAGATCAAAACTATCCTCGAGACACCTTGTTTCATTTTTTAGGGAGCTTGACAGAGGGAAATGAACTATGCTCCACCCGATCTTCATCATAATGAATAGGAAGCCGGGGCTTCCAAGAGTGGCGCTCCCGATGGGAGGTCAATGCCGTGGAAGTCGGGACCCAATGCCCCCAGAACACTATTGACGATGTCGGCAGTGCTGGATATAGGCATGGGAGAGGTAACCACATAGTTGACCCGCGGGGGGGCAGATACAATCGGTAGATGAGAACCAGGAGGGGGTGACAACGGCACAAGGGGTCTAAAGAATGATAATTGATCAATAGTAACAATCCTTCCATCGTGTGGAAAGCAGACCACACGGAAAAGTGAAGAGACGATGGCTCCCATGGCATAAATATAGTCACGACCAAGGAGAAAATTGTTATCGAGAGCACTTTGGATAACCAATGCGTCTATATAGACGGTCTTGCCTCCCAGAGTAATAGGGAACTACGAGAGGACTCCTAGAGATGGACATGCTCTTCCGTCGAAAGCCAACAAAGTCTGCGTGACCGGCCTGAGCGGCGGGGAACCGAGAGCTTGCCAAGTAGTATACGACATGAGACTGACCGACGCGCCTTCATCCAAAACAGTGCCAGGTAGGGCCGTATCATAGGCATGCACAGTAATCTGGAAAGGCACATGGGATGGAAGGCGGTAAGCGGTCAGGTGACTCCAATCAAAGGAGATGGCTGAATTGCTTGGTGGGGGGATCGTATGATTGCCCCCTTGCTCGAACGGAACCAAAGAAAGACCCTCAGAAGCAGCTGGGATAAGCGGGTCGTTTGCAGACTCAGGAGAATCTGATGAGACGTGAAGAGCATGTTCATGATGCTCTTCTAGAATAGGGTGGTCAACGGGTGGTAAACTCGAGTCGACACGCTCGCCGACCAATGGTTGGTCGGGAACAAGCTGGGTAGAGCCAGGTTCAGGAAGAGGAGACTGAACAAGAGAGGTGTGTAAACCAACCTTGTGGTCAGTAGGAGGACAATCTGCAGTTGCAGAAAGATGTTGATATCCAGTAGGGAGTTGGGGTGAGGGAACTGCAAGACTTTCCAAAATAGAGGAGGCTTTATCCATGAGTGGGCAAAGGTGAAGGAAATGATTGCCTTCAGAAAGTTTGCAGGGGAATCGAATCTTCCCTTTTCCCTTAGTATTCCCAACGGATGAAATAACATCGCCGTGAGCTTCAGTGGACGATGAAGGGTGGGCCGGATCGCGAGACCATATTCTTACGATCCTGGGAATACCAGGACAATCACGAAGAAGATGGTCCTCCTTGCATAATCGGCAAGGAAACTTAACCTTCTGCGGAGGAGTGGGAAGGAGTCTGTCTTCTGTTGTCTGTGATGGAACAACAGTTGTGCTTGTAGTCGTTATTGTGTTTGTAACCGCTCCCTTAGTAGACTTCTTCTTCTTCTTCTTAGCCACCTGGGTGCTCAAAACGAGACTTTCACCAGGCGAAGTAGAAGAAGGAGACGTTGAAGTAGGTGTCGAAGGGGAGGGGTCCACCTTAGGTTCAACATGATGTTGTGTAGGTGGAGGGACTGATGGAGTATCAACTGACACAGTAGGGACCACAGAGTTTGAAAATAACCAAACTAGCAACCCGACAGTTAGCCCCGGAAGGGATAACATCGCCATGTAAAGAGCACCAGCATTCCTAGGAGAAGGGAAATGACCAGGATTCCCGTCAGGTGGGAAACTTGGGTTGGTGGACCCTGAAAAAGTTGCCATAACAAAACGAAATCCTACTCAAGCTAGCGCACACAAGATTTAACCGGGTAATGTGATCGTGGCCAGATAAATTTTAAGACACTTGACTTGACCTTTTCAATTTTAAAGAGTCGAGAAAAGGACGAAAATATGACTCTAGTCTCCTTCGATTTTTTAATGAGCACGAAGTGACAAGCTGCTCACTTACACCTTTTCTTTTAGAGAGTCTGAAAAGGATCAAAAGTGACTACTCTGGAAAACTAGGTAAAAGGTTTGCCAAACAATCCGTTAAACTGCTATATACACCTTAGCGATCCGAAGAACACCAAGGACTTTACGTACGGCAGTCAATCTTCCCGAATGCTGTGTTCAGTGCATTACAGTTTGTAGGGCAGCAGACTCAGCTTCCTATGGATCAAGGTTGCAAGCCTATAGGGGTCTCCCAATATATACTCGATGGTACGTGGGAGCACAATCTGTACTGTGGAGGAATCACCCAACCACTCAACGATAAACTACCAGGTTTAAAGACGCCAGAACACGTCTCTAACCTAGACCTCTAGAATGTGAGCGTTAAGTTTCAATGCGTTGTTAGGTTCATTGATTCATTTTATGGTTTATCTTTGATTAAGTCTCAATTTCCGGTCTTACCGTATGTGGTCTCTTGAAATTTCCTAACTGCAACTATATGCGAAAATTGTATCGTTTTGTTGAATGAATTCTATCTACAGAAGGGTTGAGATTTTCATACAAACAAAACGATCACAAAAATCCTAATGCAGCTAATAACAAGAAAGGAAAATCTTTTTCTTTTTCCTTTTTAAAAGAAAAAATTAACACAAAATGCTAATTAATGAAAAACAAAAATCTTTTTTTTCTTTTCTTTGAAAATAGTATGATGCACTTAACAGATTTCGAGAGACATGCACAAAATAGATAATTCACTCAAAGGAATCTAAAACCAGATCTGAAACATGAAAAATGACCCAACAAAGCAGAGAAAACACCAAGATCTTCAAAAAACTATGTAATCTAAGTCTCAATGAAGTCAGGTAAGAAATAAACAAGCTAAAAGTGAGGTACTTCCAGCATATAATGCAAAACACGTACAACTACCAAAGGAATGTGGAAATCAATCAATAAACTGACTGGATCAACAAATCACAAATCCGACAGAAGGCTCGATAAGCAAAGCCACAAGGGATAAGTAGTAAAATTGATGGAAAAAGGCAAACAACTGAAGGATGGAAAGAACAACCAGTCAGATAACAGTCCAACAAACTTCCAGGAGGTGTAAAAGAAGCAAAAAGACACAGATCCAAGCTTAAAGGGCTGGAAAACAAGGCAATTGGGAAAATTGACAAGTCTGGTGCGACTGTCAGACTGCAACTCGTGACATACAGAGGTTGGCGCGGGTTGTCTGAGAGCAACAAGCGCCAACCAGCGCGACTGTCTAACGAAAACGCGCGCTAATGAAGTTTGCCAGGCAAAAAAAAACAAAACAGATGGTTCCAGGCTTGGTTTCTAGTATCTAAAAAGAGCCAGCAAGCAAGAAATAGCAAGAACTTCAACCCAGAAAGCTATTCAGACCAATAAACAAGAGAAAAATTGACATGCAAGGCAAGGTTGAAATTGTTCAGTTTGTAAACTAAACCAGAGATTGACTGAAGTGGCGTTGATCTACTTCACTACTGCATAGCAGTAGTGTTTCGAAGGCTATCTGGCTGCTCTTCAGGCTCCGTCTACAGTTTACAAATCAAACAACACAAAAACAAACAACAAGCTTCTCCCTAGTGGAGTCGCCAAATTGTTGAACTGGTAAATCCCCTCTGCAGACAGAGGCGATCCCACTAGCCCAACACGGGTCTAGCAACAATCACACCATGCTACACGCAGGTTCCTAATTGCATAAATTAGAGATCGATCATGATGATCTACCTGGAATCCAATGCCAGTAGTTGTAGAAGAAACGCCGCTCCCGCTCCTTTGCTTTGGCTGGTCACAATCCTCACGCTCCTCGTGAACGGACACATGCACACGCAAAGAACGATACAAACACAAGCGTAAAATCCAGCATATGAAATTATATATCGGTCAGAAAAGATATAACTCAAATACCATTGAAAGACACATGAGTGGAACCATAATGATAGTCGTTCATTAAACAATAAAAACAGAGAAAGATTACAACCAAAGGGTTCTGACGTTGAACCTCCTCTGACTAGGCAAGCAGCTAAATACGCCTTGCAAAGTGACCTTTTCTCTCTCAATATTTTGGCAGCATAACCCCTCTATAGTTCTCAATTCTCACTATCACTCCAGCATAATCTCAACACTCACAATAGCTCTAGCAAAACTCCCCTAGTTTAATGCAGGGTGACAGTCATTTATAGATGAAGGAGGAGGGAGTATGCATTGTATCAGGATACCTACTGAAGATTAAGCATTATCCCAGAATAGCCACTGAACTTGGTTGTCATGGATAAAAATATGACACTCGACCACTTCCATGAGATTTTTCCCCCAGAGAACTGCATGAACAAAGAGGAAAAAACACTTCAGTGCGTGCTGGCTAAAAATCATAACCAAACTTAGGTGGCGCGGGCTTTGCTCTATGACAGAGCATCCATGGACGCGCCCTCTTTGGAGGAACTAAGTCATTGGCGCGTGTAAGACTCTGTGGACCCGCGCTAATGGAAAAAGGGCACTTTTTTAGGGCTAATCTGCAAAAGGTGTCTTCAGGGGCTTTGAAGTTCATACTCAGGAGAATCCAATGCAAGTGTTTTTAAGTTGTGTCACTGGTCACAGGTCCATAAATGTGTCCTCCAATGTGTGAAAGCAAGGGTAACAGGGACGGTGACCAACGGTGACAAATTACTGCGTAACAACCACCTTCTTCACGATTGTCCTGGCATTCACAGGGTCTTATAAGTATGGTCTCGTGATCCGGCCTGCCCCTCATCACCCTCTGAATCTCACGACGATGCTACCCTATCAGTTGGGGATAGTAAAGGAAAAGGGAAGATTCGAATCCCTTGCAGACTTTGTGAAGGCAATCATCCCCTTCACCTTTGTCCGCTCATGGATATAGCCTCCGACGTCTTGGAAAGTCTCGTGGCTCCCTCACCCCAACTCCTCGTTGGATATCAACGTCTTTCTGCAGCTACAGATCGTCCCCCTGCTCACAACGAGATTGGTTCAAATTCCTCTCTTGTCGAGCCTCCTCTTCCTAAACCTAGCTCTACCCAACCTGTTCCAGACCAACTATTGGTCGGAAAGAGTGTCGACTTGAGTTCACCACCCAATCACTCTGTTTTGGAAGGGCGTAATTCCCATGTTCTTCTCGTCTCCTCAGATTCCCCTGAGTCGGGAAATGACTCTCCTATCCCAGCTGCTCCCGAAAGTCCCTCTTCGGTTCCTATGGAGCATGGGGGCGATCATACGATTCCCCCACTAAGTAGTTTGGCCATCTCCTTTGATTAGAGTCACCTGACCGCTTTCCGCCTTCCATCCCATGTGCCTTTCCAGAATACGTTACTTGCCTGTGATAAGGTAGTACCTGGCACTGTTCTGGATGAAGGTGCGTCGGTCAGTCTTATGCCGTACACTACTTGGCAAGCTTTAGGTTCCCCGCAGCTCGGGCCGGTCACGCAGAATCTGTTGGCTTTCAACGGAGGAGCCTGCCCGTCTCTAGGAGTCCTCCCGAAGTTCCCTATTACTTTGGGAGGTAAAACCGTCTATATCGACGTGTTGGTTACCCAAGGTGTTTTAGATTTC